>JAQIXG010000603.1:0-29859 GCA_034700105.1 Oconnorella tubifera
TAATAATGAACTTAATAATGAACTTAATAATGAACTTAATAATGAATTTAATACTGAACTTGATAATGAACTTGATGCACTTAAACAAAGTAATGAAAAAAAAGGTTAATAAATTATAATAATGTGTGCAATTAAATAATAATTTTGAAACAGGAATGGAAACAATCACTAATTATGAATATAGTTATGCGTAATTAAATAGTAAATAAACAAATTAATAGAAGCAGTCATAAGAATAACACATAAGAAGGTATTAGTGAACACATTGAAAGAAGCAAGAAATGTTTCTTCAAATAAAAATTATATCATTGACACATAGCAGCTGATTCCAACACTAAGTCTACCTATATTAGGCCAACCACATTTGATCTACGGTAACATTAGGGTTAAGCTTAGAATTAAGATTAAGTTTAAGGCTAGGTTTAGAGCTAAAGTTGTGGTTAAGGTTAGGGTTATGATTATTGCAAGGATTACAGTTAGAATATACCAAATGTCAGTAGACTAAAAATCTGTCAATGAGTTGTCGCAAACCGTTTTATTAAAATGTACTCATCAACAATTACAATAGAAATATTACAACAGTCTTCTATTGTCTACAGCGCTTCAATTTACTCTCAAGTAATCACTAGACCCTTCACTGACCGATCTTTAGGCGGTGTTCTCTTGATGCACGCATTGACCGTTGACGTTGAACTGATCAATGCTCGCTGCTCCTCCTCACTCTCCGAGATGTAATCCATTGAATCGTTCAAGCGTAAACCCATTCAAGCAAAACGTACCTCGTAGTGTTCAAAGTTCATTCATTACAAATATTATCCGTTGACAACCTATAAATAACATATCTCATTTATTAATTTCTCAAAGACTAAAATTTAATGACTTAACAGTCAAAGAGTAAAAATAAAGAAGAAACACGAGTGAAAAAAACTTATTCAAGCGCTTTGATAAAAGGGACAACAAGCAAAATATAGGGGGCAGCACAAAATTGTAACAAGGCATCCTTAGGTTTTGAGTCTGAAACTCAAATCGCTTAGCGATGAACATCTATCTACTGAGCTTAACTTACCGTTATAGTATTCTGCTGCAAATATATGAAAAGAAAACATTATATCTGAATATTCATTGCATTTGAATCGTCTTAATAAAGTAGATTAGAGCTCTAACTAAACGACAAGATATTGGATGAGATAAAGTATCAGTCAGTGATGAGAGAAAGCGAGAGAACCTATCATCTCAGATTTTCGCATCCAGCATTGTTCGCAATTTACACCACCCACATCAGATCAGTGAGGGTGGGGGCAAATGAACTATTTATATTTCGCGTATATGCCCGTGAGGGGGCAAACATTCATGGGGTTAAATGTACGGCTTCGAGTCAACTCGCCTACTGGGTAACTCGCCTACTGGGATCTCGCCTACGGAATATCGCCTAGTGGGACTAACCCTAACCCTAACCTTAACCCCTAACCCTAAACCTACCCTAACCCTAACCCTACCCAGTAGGCGAGATCCCAGTAGGCGAGTTACCCAGTAGGCGAGTTGACTTGACCCCATTTAATTCAAACATTAAAGTTGTCAAGTCACCGCAAATTCCTTAAATCCCGGTATTTTATTGGCATGGCTAAAGGCATAGATTCCCAGATATTAGATTTAACACCAATTAAAATTAGATTAATACAATTAATTTATTTAATACAATTATCAAAAACACAAATGAAAGACAGTCAGAAAATTATCCATTAGATGCAGTCACGAGAACTAACTAAAGTCAAGTAAGTAGTCAAGTGCGATTAAAAATTACATTTATATTCTTATATATAAGCAGAGTGGCTAAGCTTACTCTGACATGAAACATCCGTCTATACTCTTCTTATTTTAGCGGAAAAATTTATTCTTCTCGTTACTGCATTGAGTGATTATTGCGCTGATTGCGAGCGTATCTGTAAAGATTGCTGAAAACGAAAAGCATTTTGAGCTGAGCGCAGGTCATCAATCAAGTGTTCATCGATCACGGAAGATCATTACGCAAGCTGGAAGATGACAATTTCATCCGTGTAGATTTTACTCTGAGCTTTATGCACGCTTTCGTGTGCGCACGCGGAGTATTATGATGACATGTACACTGTACAGATACGCAGTAAAGATACACCATGTAACGAAGATTCTTACTAAAATGTAAAATTTCAAAATTCTTAATATTTTAAGAAAATTATGTCTGCCGAAAGATTCTGTGATACACATTATTTATTGTGAAGAAATTTCCATGTCGATGTAAACAGTTTAAATGCTGGAGTTACTTAGCTTATTTTACAAAAAATCCTTTCAATAAATTTTTGAACAAAACAATATAGACGTTTTTAAATTTTGCACTTATTTAGTTTTTGCATGTAAAATATAATACCAATGAGATTTTCTATATAATATTTATACCCTAAGAGCACATGAATAGTATTTCAATGGTCATAATTTCGCTAATAACATACGATAAAACCAAAGCGGAATTATAAGCATCGCGTTTCGTCGAACAGAAAGCTATTCGCAAGTGTTAAATTTGAACGCATTCTCGGTATGCATTACGTCGCTTACATTTAAGTCACAATATCTCGAATATGACCTTTGGGATTTTTCCAACCGTCTCAAGCATTCAAGTTTCATCTTGCAGAGATATACACAACTGTAACGCAATTTGCAATAAACGTTTATACGCGATGGACGACGCTGTAAAAGAAGAAGACAATGACGAAAATAAGTGGCTCAAAGCAGCTATATATGACGACGATGTTTTGTGTAAGTCATCTGGCCAATTGCGAGCGTCACAATTCGGCTCGAATAAAGACGGTGTCACATATTATACGAGCCAAGGTCGAGTCGTTTTAGGATTGCATTGAAATGAACGCGGAGTTTTATTTGAATTTCTTTATAGTGCGCAGTTTTTGTTTCGTGCAGATTGGATATTCGTTCTTTGAAATCTAAGCAGTTTATCTGTATAATCTTTCTTCTTTATTTCTCTCAATTTTTTCACAATTTGGCTTTTTATCCCAGTTTTTCATTCTCGCAAACTTTTCGTCAATCTCCTATAATACTTGTGAAGTTTCAATGCGATCTTCTATTGTTTATTTATTCTCATTATATAAATTCATTTTTCATAAGAAGAATAAATTTTGTTTTTTATTAAACTAAATATCTATTTACTTAAAAATAATATATTAATATTATCTATATATATGACAGTAATTATTTCTCGATGGGTTTTTATTTTTAAAATATGTTAAATTTTATTTAAGAATTAAGGATTTAAATAAATTTAACATATTTATTTAAATCCTTCTTTGATTTAAAAAAAATCTAAATTCTTAACATTATTTGTAATTAATACAAATCCTTAAGCTATAAATTGTGTATTAAAGTGGTTATTCAGTTTTAGCGTAGTTCTTAAATTATTTTTGGGGATAATAGTCAATTGCTTCACAGTCTTCGAAAAATTTAATTTATTTATCTACTTGATAAGATAATGAACATTTTGTTAATCAAAAGAATAACGACAAGTTACAATTGTCTACATCGATATACCTGATCATTACAGTTTCAATGCTAATTTTTACAATCTTTCGCCACTTAAATACTTCATTTTGAACGGTTTTTCTAGTTGATAGATAACAAAATTACTTTTGCTCTACTGTTTGACATTACGTTCTTCTCTATGTTTTTTGTTCCGTTTGCGTTCAAGTTGTTTCTTTTTTGCGTTTGCGTGAGCAATTGCACGTTCACGCAGTGCTAGAGATGAGCGTTAAGACAACGCAAGCTCGTCTTATATGTAACCCGTATGATGATGATGATGATGATGATAAATTATGATTCCCTTAAGACGCAATGCAATATGTCTGAATGCAGTAGATCAATTTGCATCGAGTTCGCTTGGGTTTGTTATAGATATACTAGCTAAGTAATAGCATTAATATCGCATTTGTTGACAAATTCTACTCAATGTTTTTAAACTAAATCGGATTGTTGGAATAATAACTGGAAACCTTTATTTAAAAAAATAAATAATAATATTGATCTCGATATCAAAGCAATTTTATTTTCTCTAAATTAGTAACTGGATAGTTACGTGTTAAGCTTGAATGGACTGTGTAGGGTAACATTTGTAGCATTAGACCTTTCATTTATGTAGAGATCTTAATTGTTAATCAATTATCGTCGTCGCATTTTAATTAACCATTCTACTTAAACGATTTCAAAAAGTTTCAAATTTAAAGCCAATATACTTGATTAATATTTAAATTTAAATTGTTCAAATATAGAGAATTTATTATTATTGTATCGTCGGTCAATCTCTCAAAATTCTGACTAGATTTAATAAAAATCATGTACACTAACTAGCGATAACACAGTTATCTCAGATCTTCCTGTATCAATTAAGTTTATCACAGATCACTATCACAACGAAACAAGATCATATCAAAACAGATTTTCCATCAATTACGCAACAACGTCTCAATAAAACATCCACCCGTCTATTTAAACGTTTTGCTCTCTTTATCTTCTCATTCCTTTCTTATCCGAATGGCTTCTCTTTGCCCGCAAGATCAGCGAACGTTATAAGTCATATCGGGGTGCGGCGACGGAGGAGGTTTCTCGGCGAGACGATGTAAGCAAGTATATTTATCCTCGGGGATCGACTGACTGGCTCTCCGCATCCGTTCAAATCCCAGCCCATGAAAGTCAATAGCACCCCGCGTCACCTGCTGCCGCTCATTTATACTGTTGCTTCTCGGTCCCTTCTCCTCAGACGTCCGGCGACCCGAGCCTGACCCTTTACTGACGCCGTCTCATCGAGATAGGCTCGATCGGCGCAACGCTCGCTTTAAGATATCGCCGGATAAAACGAATTTTTATCAAGAGATCATATGTTTGATCGGCTGTTAAGACGGTAGATTGAGAGGGTGGTGCTTGTGACCTGTGAGATCGATGTGGAGACTTTAGAAGAGGGGAATCATGATTTCAAGGAAGGAATTTTGTATTTCATGTGCTAGTTAAGTTGCAGCAAATGCTTTCAATAAAACTAGAAATTTATTTCTGAAATTATCTCATTTTTGGGATTTCTGAGGATAACGAAAGGGAGGAAGTTTTATATGTTAAATTTAACATTATTTGACGACTTGGTGATGGACAATTTCAATTATCTGACTATTTTTGAGCAATCATCGAGAAATTTCGGATTTTAGATAAATTATGCAATAATTTACTAATGGCATTTATGTTCTACATATACAAATTTACTGTATAAAATGCAGTTTACAACTGTAATTTGCGATGTAATAATCAATATTTGTGCTCGCTTTAATTGAATCTATTAAAATAAAAAAACGTTCATTATCGAAGTAGGCTTATATAAATTTTATAGATTGTTTAAATTTATCAGTTCATTAAGTTTTGATGTTATCCTTCCAAAACAAATCTTTATTGAATAAAATAGTAAAGTCGTTACTTCAATACTAAAATAAACCAAACTTGTAAAGGATTTTCTTTTATGATGAACGCCTTTATTTTAAAAGGCAGCAGCTATAATTATATCTCCTCCACACGTGATTTTTCTATATTCGCATATAGAAGATTCATGACACGGCCCCCGAAACATTTGCAATGTTGCATAAGTCACTGCGGTCAACTGACTGTCTTTTTCTTAGTCGCAAACACTTTCACTATGTATAGAACAAAACTTGTCAATCTTTTTATTATTTTTCATATTTGCATTCAGGGTCAAAAAAATATAATTAGTTTTATTACTAAAAATAGTTCATTTTAAAAACCTTATGCAAGTAATTAATTTGCTTGTTAAAATCCATGACGAGACTTATCCATATAGAAATATGAAGTATAAAAGTAGAACATCGAAATGTGAATCAAATGAAGATTGAACTATATCATTTATTTCAAGAAAGAAAAATGTGCAGTTAATTTATAATTAAATATTTCATCAATGTTGATCAAATATTGATGATTATGACTGTTTATATCTGCAAAGAGATACAGATTACAAAGGTGTAGTATTACAAAATGAATACATTTTAGAATGTTAAAATAATAAGAAATGGATATGGCCTATGGATGCTATTTACGTGTTTAACCGTTAAATGAATATTAACTAATACTAGAGCGCAAATTTTAATATCGCATGTTTTGCTATTAGCCTATATAAGATAAATTGTTTAAAAACATTATAATATGACTTTGTGAGAATTAACGATGGATCTACACTGATATTAAATAGCTTCAAGTTAAAACTCATTGATCAAATGGTATCATAGGACTCGCAGCAGATCCATGTTAGATTTCAACGAAATCTTTGTAAATCTCTGACTTGCTGCACCCTTTTGTAAAGTGTTTAAATTAACAGCTACATATATGACATCATTCATATAATATGACAATTCGTAAGTTAAACTTAAATCAAATTAAATGTAACTTTTTGATGATAATTATATAGTTCAATGCACTGTTTAATTAAATTTATCAGGTTATATATCTTGACCAGCTTTCTTGTTATTCCTTATTTAACTTTTGTTTTTCATCACTAAGTAAATAATTAATAACTTCGATTTGATACAAGTATTAAATATTAAATTAAATTGTGTACAGACTAAAAGTAAGCGCAGTATTTATTTTCTTGCACCCAGGTCATTTTCATATATTCGTCGGTGACCTAAGTCCAGATCTAGAGGCGCATCAGCTGCGAGAGGCATTCGGACCTTACGGACAAATATCGTAAGTACATCAAACATCTTTTATTGCAGTACTAAACGTTTCGCTTGTTTATGACGACACTTTAACTGCGTGATTGACCAGGAAATAAAGAAAAATGCGCTTCGTTGTAATGTCGCAAATCTAATTTAACTACTAGCGTGTAGATGTTACTATATGAATGCGCAAGGCCAAAGTTTAATTTTGTAATTAAATAAATCAATTATTAAATAAATAAATGTGTATTTTTGTCAAAATTGAGAGTCTATTGTTTGGATTTGATCATTCAGTTTGTAGTTCGATATATATCGTTCAGTCTGAAGACTGAGTGAGACTCTTCGTAGTAGTTCCTCAATAAACAACCAAAACCAACAAAAATAACAAGTTGATGATATAATATTTTTTTTGGAAATGACAATTTTTTTATAAATAAGCATAATTAAAGATCTACTTTTAAAGTTATTTGAAAATATTTTGATATTATACTGACTTTTCAGAGTTATTTATTATATTTCTTTAAGGCAAATATTCGTTTTAAATGTAATATCCAAAGTTCATTGAAGCAGGGATGGTGGGGTATATTTAAAATATTACTCTTTTCACAATCAGATCAAATAATTTGTAATCATTTTGAGAGAACGATTTGATTCCTTGTTTGATCTTCAAAACGTAAATGAAAAAAAATTAAAAATTGCACATAACTGAAAGTTTGCATCCGAAAAACGGTTACATATGTGTGTACAATACCCAAAGCAAACAGAGAAAATACTGGCTTGGGTCACGCGGGGCGTTAGTGCAAATTACTCATTGCAAGTCGAGCATCAAACTCGTTAACGACTGCGGTTAAAGTGAATTATTCCGCACGCGAGGTACTAACGCGACGTGATGCGCAGTCGTTGAACGGAAACAGAGCAATCTTGCACTGCATTACTGATAGATCAACGCAATAAAATGTGTTTAAATAATGCATGAGCTAGATTAATTCACCTTTGTCAGGATTTTGTGTTAAATGATCGCGTCGTCTAATTAATTGATGTACTTATTGTATTCATGATCTTTCTTATTTGCTTGCACTCATTTTATTTCACGCTGGATTTTAAATTAGTAACTATTGCAATAGAAACAAAGTTTCTGAAATACGTGTTCAAATCATAATATTGTGCAATTTTCTACAATTTATTTACTTTAGCAGTTATGTTTAATCAGATATACATATATACATTTCAGATATACATTTTAAATAAATATACTTTGGATCATTTGAATGCCTAAACGTTTGCTAAATAATAATTTTAAAATCAATATAAATAACATTTGTCATATTGCTTCAAAACTTTGTTGTAGTTTAGATCGACATATATTTATTTAATACTGAGTAAATTATTGAAACAAGAAAATTAAAATAATCCCTGCTTAAAATACAATCTATACTATATTTGTTCTGTTTATTTGCAGAGATTGCAAAATTATAAGAGATCCACAATCATTTAAATCTAAAGGTTATGGATTTGTGTCTTTCATTAGAAAAGAGGTTTGATACCATGCTGTTGACATTTTATTTTGCATTAATTTACATACTATATAATCTAATAATGATAAAGAATTTGACTACAACTACAAGTATATTTTTAGTAATAAATGTTAATTATGAAAATATCTAATGAATAATGCTAAAATTATTAGAAAGAATAAAAAGAAATGTGTCAATGAAGATCTTCAATAGAGAAGACCTATATTGAACATTATAGACTTTAATTAGATTATCTTTGAATTAGTTCATTTGACTAAGTACTCAGTCGAAATCGTTTTTAAAAAAATTAAAATGCTCATTTTCAATAACTCACTTTTAACTCGACTATAAGAGTAACAATAATTTTTTTTATAATTTGCGTACTTAATTCATCATCAAATACTACCATTAAATACGGTATAATATTATATCAAAATTAACAATCCAAGATCAGCAGTTTTAACCAACTTCTATCTATACCAGTTCGTTGTACAGATTGAGATGAATTTGGTACAAATCAAATAAATACATCTCTAATCCCTGCAGAATTAATAAAATACTAACAATAAATAAAAATTAGACTCTTAATCTAATTACTCCCGAATTATACCCCAAAATCTAATTTCAGCCCTAAACCTAATGAAATTTGAGTTCGTGCCCTAACTTAAACACTGTTTAATCGTTTTGTGTCGAATTTTTCGTTTATATTTACTCGTAAATAAATTGATCTCAGGTATTAAAGAAATAATTTTAATGTCTTTTCTAGGAAGCCGAGAATGCCATAATAGCGATGAACGGTCAGTGGATTGGATGTCGTCCTATTCGAACAAACTGGGCTTGTAGAAAACCTTTAGCTCCAAATCAAAAGGACGGTGGGTGTAATAAATCAACACAATAATAAAAACTTTACGATTTATGACACAAAACTAAACATTAACAATTAGTAGGCTAATGTTATTAAACTATTTAATTTTGTATCTTTTGTAAACACTGTAAAGAAGAGCTCGATTGAAGTTTTGATTCAATAACAAATTAATATTATTTGATAGATAGTCAAAACGTGATCCATAAACGTGCCCTTAAAAATTAGGAGGGATCCATGAGCTGGCACATACAATTCCAATTTGGTAATTTTGCACGGTTTATTTTAATTGTAGGGCATGGAAAGAACAATTAGCCTAATAATACTATTAAAGTATTATAATTATATTATATTGTATTATGTACTTGTGAAACAGTAATGCAGAAGCCTTTAGTTTATGAAGAAGTGTACAATCAGACCAGTACAACTAACTGCACAGTGTACTGCGGCGGTATTATTACGGGACTAACTGGTAGGACAACCAACATGATATTTTGTATTCTTAAAGCATTTGAGAATTTTCAATTTTGAAATCAGAATTTTTCTCTTTTGAGAGTTAATTTTCACATTCTGCAATATTTTGTTTTTATTTATCGTTATATATTATTTTCTGGAACCAAGAGTTAATACAGGGCTGCCTGATGCTGTGTCGTAAGGTTTTGTATATAACATTACAACCAGTATTATTAATTGTATTTACTTTCAGAAATTTATATTTATTAATATCTGCAGTAATATTTTAAAACAGAAGCTATAGATTTTTACGAACTGATTAAACTAGTATGCTACATATTTGATTCGCATAATAATCGATTATAGTTATTGCGATTTCACTTAAAACAATTAAATTAAATAAAGTCAGAAAATTATAATTTAAAAATATACAAAATGAATGATTTAAATCAAATGAAAATATCCAGTAGTTTTGCTATATTCCATTTAACTAATGATTTAAGTGAAGAAAGAGTACTAAAAGTCATGACAGACTGAACTACTCTATACTGACGATACGAAGATGTCAGTATATAAGTACAATACGCTTTCTATAAGTGAGAAAACGTGTAATGATATGCAGGCATTTATACTGGGTTTAAGCAACTGCGAATAAAAATAAAGATACTGTATAACATATAAGCCGTTCGTGCCCTACAATTAATCTTCATGAATATTGCGAGAGAAATTGCATCAGGAATTGCAATATGAATGCAGGATTAATATATCACTCGGTGGAAAGTCAAGTTGCTTGACGTCCTATCAATCGTCGAGCGAACATGTTGAATTCGTGAGACTAAATAACTAATCATTCATTATTAAATTTTGAACTGCGAAAAAATTGTACTTTATTTGACGATTTATCTTCAGTTTATGCAATGTAATAACCATAAACTTGAAATACGACTTATCACTTAGAAATATTTTCTACAAATCTAGAAAAAGTAATATTTTACTGTCATTTATTTTTAATATCTACAATTACAATAATGATCTAACTTGAAATATTTCTGTTTAAAAATAAATAGCGTAGATTAAATTTCCAAATACACGATCTCATTTTGCTTAGTGTTTGTATATAGTATATAATATTAAAAACCACGATGACTGCACACATGCGAATAAAAGTGAATAATATCGTTCAATTAGTGTCGTGTGTATCCTACGGCAGCACAAATGGATAGAGTCCGTTGTCCTGAGGGATATCGGTTCACCAGTTTATGATCCGCGACAAGTCATTTGCGTCTTTAGCAATCCTGCAACGTCTTCGTATCATTTGCTTCAATGATTACTTATATATCTAGTTACAGCTTTTCTAGTCTCTTTCTAGTGAAGTACAACGCAACGCACTTCACTTCACATGCTCACTTGATTTGTTTTAGTGGTCTCTAGAGCTGTACGCTCGGAATTAAGCAACATCTTTGTTCCCATTAGGGCTCTCAGGCTGCCTTTCTTCTGCTTTACGTGCGATTAGTCAGGCCGACTACATTGACACACAAACGAACAGTTAATTCAATCGCTCATTTAGTTGAACAACATGTGTTGAATTGAATTCGAGATAATCGTTTGTTTTAAAGTTTGTCGCTACGTGGAGATTTGACGGTGAATCTCATCGATAGCAAGTTTGAGACTACTTGATGACAAGTTTGGGATAGAGGGAAATAAGATGAAAGACCATCGTGTCGAAAGAATGTAGTTATTTATTCAAGGTGAAAATATTATTAAACTAGAGCTAAACAAACAGTAGTTTGTTTAGCTCTAGTTCAAATATAATAAAACTAGTGAAGTTAAATATGGTTATTCAATCACAATGTAGACACTAATGCAAATAAGTGAGACAATGTTGTTAATTTTTCTTTACTTTTATGTCTAGTAAAACTTAAAGAGACTCTAAAAATGATTTTAGCTCATTATTAAATAAGTATAATTAGGCAAGATATTACTTAAATTAAACATTAATTTGTAATAATGCATTCACAATTGCTATTTATTGTAAATTATTATTATTATATTAAATAAAATTAGTAAATATTATTGTTTGGATCAAGTCAAAGTGCTGACAATTAAGTTTACATGAAATTACAAAAGATGCAAAACTTGCAAAATGTGTATTTTTGGCATGAATACGATTACAGTGCATAAAACAGCAGAAAATGTCATACAATATTTATTGCAACATTGATTACAAGTGTACATAAATTACACAAGTAATTATTAATTTGGAATAAGATAATCAGTTTAAATGCATAAATTTATACTGGCGTTTCTACTGAAGTGTGACCATATGACATTGTATCATCCTATACGCTCATTATACATTATTTCCATGTACAATATTCCAGTATATAATGTATCAATTGTCATATATCTACTCACATATGTACAAACAGAAGCAGATATAGATGAAAAATAACAAACGCTTTGCTTAAAAGCATCGAGTTATGATGATGACTTGCAGGAATCGCTTGACGTTCAATTTGTGACCAGTCACTAAATCATGACCAATGCGTTATAGAAATCATTTGATGCTGCAAATGAGATTGAAACCAGCTTGATCGTTATATGAATCTGTTAAATATCTTCGAAATCTAATCATTTTAATTGTATGCTACAATTTTACTAGTTGGTTAGTCCAACTAGGGGAAATAAAATATAGCATAGTATTTCGCGGTATGTGCAGTATAATTGAAGTAATAAAGTATTAATAATTCAATTTTAACGATCTCTTTTCTTCATATATAATATTATGCTCAGTGCCTAGTTGAAAGATTTTTTTTATTTTTGGCAATAGATAAGGATAAGATAACGATTTATAATTTTATCAAAGTTTATTTATATAACGGTAATTCAAAAAGAAAACTTAAAACAGCAAGCCAGCTAAAGTGGATTAGGCCTATGCATTGCGATAAATTGTGTAAGCCTACTCTAATAATTCAATGCGTAGCTAAATTGATATTCACCTTAAAAAAGTATCCTTCTATTTCCTTAGTTATATAATAAATTTCTACAGTAAATAGCAAATTCTATCGCAAAGTACCGTTAAAAAATTTAAATTTCTTCCATGCAGCCTTAAAACTTTTTAGCTTTGACTGTACTGCAAAAGAATTTTCTACATTTACTTAGAGCGAGACTATTAATTATTTTGCGAGACTTTTCTTATTAGTAATTCTGATATTTACTACACAATGCTTAATATACGATAAAGCACGACTAAATATGCAACAAGGTGGAATGGAATATGTAGTGATTGTCACTTATAAGTTTGTATTACATATTTAGAATGTTGCATTGCAGACGAACTTATAGAGAAGACGTTTGGAGCATATGGTACAATTCATGAGATTCGAGCATTCAAAGAAAAGGGATACGCATTTATAAGGTATGCCTTCATAAGCCAATAGAATGCATTAAAGGCATGCTTTAAGAATACCTAAGTTAAATATAATTTACTTTGGCTTAAGTCATGCAATAGGAATAAATTTATGTCATTTGCTTCTACGTATTTTTCACTGTGTGATTTAAAATGGACAAATCATGGACGGGTGAATGTTTAGGTATGCATTCATTAGAGCAACTTGTTTTTGTAATATTATACTGAAACTTATGTGTTATAACATTGATATTTAACTTATAAATCTCTTAAATATTGTTATATAGTGTTATATTCAATGAATTGAAAACAGTGATATTTAAAAAAAATCATCATTATAAAATTTAATAGTCCTGTATTTAATATATTTTTATATGTAAATAAAAATTGATAAATGTAAAAACACAAAAAATGTGATATAATTATTACAAATTTTTCAGATTCAACTGTAAAGAAGCTGCGGCAGAAGCCATTGTTGGTCTCCACGGAAAGGAGGTGAATGGGCAAATTGTAAAATGCGCCTGGGGTAAAGAACCGAATGAGCCCCCGTCACTAGCAAGCAGCCCCACTCTCGCTATTTTAGCTCCTCATGCAGTAAGCTCTTTTATCTTATGCTGTTTTTATAGTGTGCGGTTTTTAAATTTTGTGTTTTTTTTATTATGCTGCTTTTTGGTTCTTCTGTTTTTGATGAAACATATTAAATACTTTTTCATCATTCCAATTTTACTAATAGTCAAGTTTTTTTCTCTGATTGTTTACTCTTGAAATAAATAACTAGACATTTGGAGATATTAGTCAAATTTGCAGAGGGTAAAATGAATTTATATAAATATTATAGAGATGTCACTGAAATAATATTCAAAATAAACTATTTATTTGAAAATATCAATTGTATTTAAATTTTTTTGAAAATAAAGTGATGCAGCTCAGCGTGTACAAACAAGATAATCTTTTACAGATAGTTAAGATAACCATACCGTAACATGCAATTCAATTCATATAATAGTAAGAATTTGGATTTAATTCATGAGATCAAAAATTTGTGCTATTGGGTGAAGTAGTAGTTTAATTATTGTAAGGCTGTAAGAATATATCAAAAATTGCAAAAGGTAACATCAATATGTTTACTAGTCCTTAATTATAATAAATCTCAAATTTTCATTATATCAACACATGTAGAAATTAAAATTATAATATTATAATACAATAAATGAAAAATATGTGTATTTTTTAATGCAATAGGATAAATATTGTAACTGAATTAACAGCAGGGGTTTCCATGTACTCAACCCATGGGACAACAGTTTTTTGGGCCAATGAATTACAGCAACTACCCTCATACTTACAAACCGACGCCAAACAGCGGACAATACTTACAGTCATGCTTACCACAGAATGGGTACGGCGCCTATCAATGGTTTGTTACTCGTTCTATTATAATATTATTGTTTATTGAGGTTGTTAACTTCATTCTCAACTCGTTTAATGAATTATGTAACTTAATAAACTTATAAAATGTCTTTTCGTTTGTTTATATAAGATAGTATGTAAGGCTATGTTAATAGGCTAATAGGCTTTAAAAAAATCTTTAAACGATGGTACAGGCATATTACAATCATACTAGGATTTTGTGCCTCTTATAAAATATTTAAAAGAAGTGATAATTTTGTTGGATATAGAATTTAATGTGATATTATTAATCAAAATTCAACGTAAATCTAATACGATCATTGTTTCCGTTGCTATTAATGTTAAAAAATCTTTCTTTCGACATTTGTATTAGCTACATCAAAACAAAAGTGACCAACTAACGATTCGCACTCACGTAAACGCTCACATTACAAATGATTAGAGTGTGCGATCACGATTGTGTTCAATTATTTACAGCTGTGTACCGGTACAGTGGGCGGCCACGGCCCAAGCTGCTGCAGCAGCGGCCACCACAAGCCAGACCCATCTGCTCACTGCTCATCAGTCGACTGCTGCATTTCTTGGCTATCCCGCTCAACAAAGTAATGGTCATTAATTTCAAATTCCTAATCATTAAATTATTCCGCAGTGTTATAAAGCTAGTGGCGATTTTATAAATACATGTACATGTACTGTTTTAATGCAATTTCGATTTCGTAGTCATTGACAGAGATATATATTTAATTTAATTTAGTATTTAATTTAGAATTAATTACTGGTATTAAATTAATTTAAATATTAGTTCTTTTTGGAGTCTTTTTTTTATTGATATTTGTATTATTTTTCATTTGATTGTATTGTGATTTTTATCTGTTGCCTTGCCGAAAAACGATTGAAAATAATTAAGTTTTTTTATTATCTAAAATCCTGTAAGCGATATGCTTAAAATTCTTTTACCGGTAAATAATTACAAAAACTGTTTGTTTACAGACTTCCAGCCCGCTTAAAGAAAAACAGAGATATACATAGAATCATTCCAGATGAAAAATGTTTGTATACAAAAAAGAATTGTTTAATGTGACAACGATGAACTGCTCTGAAGTACGCCTACTATGTTCACAAGTGAACATATTCAGTTTGCTTGCATTATTTTATGTGTTACCTTTTGTAAATTATGTGTGATTCAAATTCACACGTAACATAAATATGATATTGCACCGTGCTAAGTTAAGACAGTTAGGGACAGTTTGATCATAAACTTGATGAAATGACACGAGTTCATAAGCTTATAAATAATTTTCTTATTGCTTTAGGTAGCATAATAAAATTTCACTAACAATCACAGACATAAATGGATAAATAAAAACAAATCCAAATCAGTGACGAATGTGAAAAAATAAAGAAAAACATACAAATTAAAATCGACATTTTCAAAACATTAGAAATTGAAAATACAATGAATATTATTTACATAAAATCACACCACATTCATTGAGTTGCTGTTGTAAATCTAAAATAACTATATTTTTATGCTTGTATTTTTAGTTTTGAAAAAAATTTAATAAGCCACATTTAAAGTTCTGACCAAAATAATTATTAATGATGTTAAACTAAAAACTAAGTGTCTACAGTTTTAAATACTTACACAAACTAAGTATTTAACACTTATTTTATGTTATAAAAGTTATTATTATTTCTACTTACGATTTCTATAGAACTATCACATTAGATTTACCTGTGAACTTTTGCACATAGAAATATAAGAACTAGACTGTCGAACGCTCTAATTTGTACTGTTATTGTTTGTTATGATATGCTTAGTTATGTTAAATATTTCAATTGAGATATTGTTGATCTACGTTAGTCGTTTTATAAACTGCATGAAAATATGATAATGGACTATTTAATATTTATGTAATATGTAATGTAATATGTAACAGAGCTCCCAGCACATTTCGCGGATAACTTTGTACAATGTTATTAGAGACGATGGTAAGTTAATGTTGAAAGTACTGTATGATTATTTAGTGCTATAAATACAGTGTAAACTCTGTAGTTATTCACTGCTCAATCTATTTAATAGACGTAACTCTTTTAAAACTTTAAGCAAATTCTCTTCGAAAAGCTTTTGTTGTTCCCCAAATGCATGATAACTTTGGTGTCATTCTACTGTTTCGCTGCGAAAAATATTTGCATCATAAGTTGTCGGAGAGAAGAGGATAGAGTAGAAATTGTACACATTTTTAGTATTTATTTAAAAATTTATGTTAAAAATATATTTGACGCACATGTCCTTTAGTCCTGCTCACTAAATAATCAAATAACAAACGCAGTCAGAAGATGTTAAATGTTTTCTATAAGTGACAATAATTTGTATGAATTTTCTTAATCTGATACTTAATGCTATGTAAGCTTCAGAATGCTCTAATGACATGTTGCAAAATAGCCATGCAACGATCAAATTATGAGCGAACACTCAACTCTTAACACAGTACACACAATAATTTTACCTTTGAATGACAGAGAGAGCGTAAGTAAAACTTTTCTACAAATATTTTGAGATATAACCTTGATTTTAGCAAATATATAATTTATGCACTGTCATATAGTCATATGTGATGTTACAATATGTTGAACATATAATGATTTAATAACTTAATAGTTTCAAACTTGTTATACAAATAAAAAAATTTAAACCAATAACTATATTGTATTACTGTCAAATAATATTTTATAAAAATATACTTTATATCATACTAAATATTTATCACATTATTAAAACAGAATGCTTGTAATCTAGAAACTATTTAAATATATATCCACTACTAATACTTAGCCTATATCCTGTAGAGGTAATAAAATATCTACATAATCTCTTAATTAAACTGATAAAAATCATTGTTATACAAATAATGAACAGAGTAAGTCTACACAATCAACATGATGCTACAAACTGAATAAATGTAATCTGATTTAGCACACAGCATTACCAACATAATCAATAACACAAAATTAACATCAATGCTAATTAATGATGATTAATTTAATGCTATAAAAAAGACTTTTCATATTCTTACTAGCTGAAACAGGTGAAAAAGATAACCCCAATTCTAACCGTAACCTAAATTCTAATCATAACCCTAACTATACAAAGAAGAATATTGTTCACTGCATCCGGAATCGAACCTGCAACATTTATTCTAAAGCCCAGAGTATTAACTGCTAAACAAACTTGCTTCTACTCTATGTAGATGATGCAAACGCTTCTTTAGTATTAAATTTACTTTTCAACGCTTAACAGATAATGGCTGCAGCCCAAAGTAACTTTGGATACAGTCCTAAATAATGGGCTTGCAGCCTATTCTTAAGAAAAGTACAATGGCAATAATATGTTTAGATAAATGATAATTAATTACGCGTATACAAAATTCAAAACAGTATTATTTTCAGTGAGATTTCTCCTTTAATTAATTTTAAAGCTGAGCATAAAACCACAGCCGTGACGAATATAAAAATGATATGTTTACTAGAGCTAAATAAAAATTTACATCCGAATTACCACAACAAAATTAATAGAAAAAAATGCTGCCAAATGAAGAAAATAAACCGCCTGAAAAGTAAAGATGGATGTGGTGTGAAAGACATTTGAACTCAAATCTTGGATAATTAAACCCAGCAGAGGTGATGATCGTTTACTCGGAATATAATATGTAAAGTTTAGACATTCACTAACTATTGATGTTTATAATTGAAAAGAAAAAATACAAGACACTTCAAAAAAAATTCAATCAAATCATAGTCTCGTCAGAATATCTAATATTCATTTATTCATTTCACTAACACTTATACTGCTTTCAAACAGATATTTTCAATAGCTACTGTGTACTCTAACTCTACTGTAATATTCATCTACTTGTTATATAAACTCCACACATTGAACACAACAATATATAAAGCTTTGCGATTAATATTATATATAAAAAATAAAACATCAGATCTTGATATAAACCTAAAATTAAAATTGTAGAAAAATTACTCCGAATTCTTGCGATACACATACGTACAAAAAAATTAAACTAAGAAGAAAAATATTTTGATGAGTTAGATTCCGCTATTAATAAGACGGTTGTTGATATTGTATTGGTCTGGTGTGTTGTTGTTGTTGAAGCTGTGGTATTCCCTTGCGATACACAAGCATATTTAAAACCGGTTTTCTACCGATATATTCAACTGCCTTCTTGTGCGTCACAATTGTAAGATCATGTCCATTGACCTAGAGTGGAATTTAAAAGTAATTTCATTTTGTTTTATTACCGCACTTTTATTAGCTTCATCCGTTTGTTTGTATATATAGTTCAAATCTTGTAATCGATATTTAGCCAACTTCCCATTGACCCATTGACTCAAAATTTTACATACAAATCAACTTCCGATGACAATGCACAAATCAATTAACAGATAAGTCTAAGTGTGATTTATAAAAAAGTATTTTTTTCAAAAGCTTATTATCATGTTGACCTTAACATTACATCAGCATAAAATGTCTACTTAGAGATAATGATTCCATTAAATAATATTCAAACATTATAAGACAATTCAAAGAAAATGCTAATGTTCAAATGATTCTCAGAAATTAAATTATAAGTGAAATTTTAGACCTCTAACAAAATCTAGTATTTGTTCTTTCATCGAGATCATCGTGTCAAGTATTAATAATATGAAATGTATAGTAATTCTGAAATAGATTTTTAATAATTTACATATAGGAAAATAAAATGATATTACCTGTAAAAGTTTATCATGAATTTCTAAGCCACCAAGATGAGCTGGACCACCATCGTAAATATAAGTGACATAAATACCCTAGAGTGAAAAAATCATTAAGTAAATTAGAGACATTAATTAAAACAAGACATTAAAATCATTAAAACTTGGAATATTAAGAAACAATTGTTTTGCGAAATGGATAAGAATTCGGACTCTTAGTGGCTGAGTCAAAATTTTCATAATCTTACTACTAAATGAGACATTAAAAAATGTATTTCTTGTGTAACACATTTAATTCTCATGTAACGCATTTGAAAGTATTGTATTGTCTTGTATCGTGATCAATAAATGATTATTTACATCGAATTATAAATATATTCTTAAGCCCATTATTCAAATTAGTAATTTTTATTTAAGCTATTGAATATCTAATGAGTTTTTAAATATACATTCAAGATTTAAGTCTTTTAAAAATTAAATTAACTTCAAATTAATTTTAATTAAATGTTATATTAACAAACTGTGTCCAAATTATGAAACCTTGTCAGGATATCCTTGTGGACTCCTGGATGGATCCTGATCTATCCCTCCTCCTATCCTAAACCCCGATTTAAACCTTTGTCTCCCATCTGCATCAATAATTGGTTGCCCCAAGTTGTTGACTTCAGGAGTTTTATGAATGACTACTGGAATCTACGCAAAATACTTCAATAATTAAGATTAAGACTATCATATTTCCATCAACATTTTTGTCTCTAATTCTAAAAATTATGATTAGTGTTTTCACGCGATAACGCATAGAGCCGCCCTCTATGCACCACATAAAGTGTTTAGAATAAAAATAACATCACATATAAAAAAAGAACGAAGAATATAATAAAATTCAAACTACTTTTGAACAAATTAATTTTAGGCTTCTTCAGTGTTTCTTTAACTATCGCTCATAAAAATGGCGATTGTTTACAATAAAAATCAACTAAATTCTCTGAAAATAACTGCAAACTACGTCTGATACGTCTCAATAACCCTAATCATAACTCTAGTTACAATCTAAACCCAAATTCTAATCCTAAACCATCTCTAACTCGGTGAGGTGCGAAACCGAATTATCCGATAGCCAAATTGTTTTACTTACTCCGTAACATTCCAGCTGATCTCCAGCTGTGTGTCCAGCCATCTTCTTTGTTTACATAAGAAACGCGCTGTAATAAAGATGGAAGAAAAAATTGGAACAAAAAAATGGAACAAAAAATGGAACAAAAAATGGAACAAAAATTGTCCTGATGAACAGAATCCCTCGAATACAGTACCAGCCAAGACTTGTAACGACAGTTAAAGTCAAGAGTCAAGAGTCTTGACATTTGTTATTTCAAAGGGGTCGATGGCGACTTAAAACCTTGTTCATATTATAGCGCTACTAGTCAGAAAACGAAAATTTCAAATTGCACGGTTATTTCGCATCATATTACTAGAAATTATTATAATATATTTAATATATATTCGCATAATAACGCATTGAATATATTACGCGATTTAAAATTTGAAGTATAAAATATTATAAAATATAATATAAATAATCATAAATGGTTTTCGCAATTTTTCATCCGTGACTATTACATTTCTATATATTGAATTTTTATGCACTAATAGATTATATACAATTTTTCATAGTTTTTCCTAACACTAACTTTCTAATCCTAATCTTAATTATGCTTAATTGCTGCATTCTTGAGCAAATAATGCTAAATTTAATAGTTAAATTAAATTTAAGAGTTAAAATAATTGAGGTGGTATCATTTCTTCATTGGCAACTCGTTGTTATAAACAATTTTATTCTAAAGTTTATTTATTTATTTATTTGTTTATTATTTATTATTTATTGTATCGCTTATATCAAATACTTTTTTAAATAATCTAATATTTAAGTTCATATATTATTGTAATATTGTACGCAATAATTAGCTGATTAATTAATTTTTTGTAATTGATATTGCTGGTTTAAATTAATCCTTTATTTTATTTAACTAAGTATAATTTATAATGTTATAGTTTGACAGTTTGAACAATATGCAGTAAGTTAATAGTTTGAACAAGTAAAGAAACAATTTCGTTGACAAACGTTAAACGTTCAAAGTTAAACAGTCAAAAAGTGTTTTAGGAAATTGTCCCGAAATTTCCCATCACTGCGGACTTTATTATTATTTATATTTTAAACGTAAAAACTTTATTCAATGTATACAGAAATAATAGTGTATTAATTTCTTACTAATTCTTGTTGTTTGCAACTTTGTTTCAGTATAGAATACAATTTGTTGGTACTTAATTGAAAAGAACTCTGCCATGTTTGACGTAGCTCTGTCTCAGGCTGGTGCCTTTGTTAGCCTTACCACGTCGTGCGACAAAAAGTATCCGCCAGAAAATATGATCGATGGGTAAGGATAAAAGAGAACTTAGACAACTTGGAATAGCATTTGAGCTGTTTTTTTATTTTGAGTTACAAGACTTCTAATTATTGTTAACATTCCTTAAACATTATTTTTGATCTTTTAGGAATAGTTTACAGTGTTATCTTGTAACTAAAGTGACTATTACTTTAATTTTGTGTAATGTTCATTACGGAAATTATTATTTTAATTTTGTATTATGTTCATAAGTATATGATTGTGTTGTTCGATAAATAAACATATTACTATTACTTCTTAAAAAAAATGTATTCTTGTATTTTTATTAATCTATTATTAAGTCAGTCAGAGACATTCTGGGTGACCACTGGACTGTTTCCTCAAGAATTCATCATCAGCTTCTCAGCTAAAATGGATATCAAAAATGTGCAGATTACTTGCTACAACGGTACTGTAATGATTTTTATAATTTGTTTGAATTTCAAATTTTAATCAACCAATTGTGTTCTTTAAATTGAAATTTACTAAGATTCTAAGAGCGATATCTAAATGGTTTACGTCATTGAAGATTGTATTGAGTAATATTTGTTGAGAAAATTATATTTACGTATATATTTATATATTTATTTATACAATACAATTTGAATAAATTGGTATATTTTAAATTAAAGATAAATAGTAGATAAATAATTATAATTTTTGCTTATTTCTTATTTTGATACAGCCACTGTTATCAGAATCTCAACTCCTTGTAAATATGTATATTTTTATTTAAATAAGATTCCTCACAGAGAAGATTCAGTATGATTTTTATTTTACAAGATATTATTTTTAATTCTTTTGGCATTAAGAGATATTGTAATCTTTATTGACGTAATGTTTTTCAGTTCAACATCTGGAACTGTATAAAAGTTCAGATCCGAATCTGATTGATTTTGATAAAGTCGATGAAAAAGGTTGAATAATTTATATGCAGTACTTTCATTATAAAAAAGTTATTATTTCACTATTGAGTATTTATGACATTACTTACTTTAGTTAGAGACATATTTAAAAAGGACTATGGGTTCAATGGACTGTTTGTCAAACACTATTTTTATAACGGATGAATCTTATAACTCCTAACCTGAACTCTAACTCTAACCTTAACCCTAACCTCACCCTAAACCTAGCCATAACCCTAAACTTAACGAATATCTTTGACAAACAGTCTGTTGACGAATCGTCATTTGACGAAACGTCTGCATACCGTTTTCACTGTGTCTATTGTAATTTTAGTATAATATAATTTTTGACAGAATAATATCTGATTTATTATAGAATTAGATCTGACTGAAGGACAGCTTCAAAAAGAAGAATTCTCTTTGTCCAAAGTATCAGCTCTTCACATTAAGTTTATTATCAGGTCTGGTTATGATCACTTTGCAACTGTGCATAAGGTAAATGTCGAAGGTACTGCCAGGCCGTGATAAAACAGACTCCAGTTTTATTGACTTAACGTTGATATTTATTTCTGACAGAAAATTGTATATTTTAGCTTGATTTTTGGCAGTCATGGAAGGTTCTAGGTTAAATTATTTCTACTGGAAATTAAAACATTTTTAACTTGCGTCTCGAAATACTTAGTTTGTTGATAAATTAAAGTATTTTTAAGGTTAATTTTGTATGTTTAATATTCTAGGAATTGATACGTTTATTCTTCAGTATATAAAAACAAAAAAAATTTAAATATTTTAAACAGGAATGATTCTATTTTCTCTCTCCCGTCTCCATTAAATCCAACTCTGTATACATTTATCTTTTGCAAATTAAGATTTATTATTTACTTCATTCAATTTTATTGTAGCAGAGTTTGAATTGCAGCATTTAATTTTATTTTTGTTCAAGTAATTCTTTACATTTTCTTGTAAATAAATTTGTTGATTGAGTTATCAATGTATCTGATGTATCTGATATATTTTATCTGCAAACTGGTTAACAATAAACTTCTACAGAAAATTGCATTGTGTTGCATTTTTATATTTGTTATTAGTATTTTATAAAACAGTAAAATACAATTGCAATTTAAATTAAATGAATTATTTAAAACGAATGAAAAAGCTCTGCTATGTTTATCAAGTGGATAGTTATTTGAAGTTTTTGGTTAGGCTTTGATGTATATGAAAATTTCATTACTGAAACATTACTGAAATAAATCTTGTCTAGACTGCTATTTAGTTATAATTGTCAATTTTAAACTTAATTAACATTGATAAATAATAATGAATCAGCAAATGAAACTTTTTTCAGTCTTTAAGGATTATGTACGACTTTTAGTATTGAATTTGTAAACATTTGCTGATACTAATTAATCAACAGTAGACTTAATCATCTAAAAAAAGCACATCTCATTTTGTTGATTATTTACCATAGCAGTTAATAGTGCTTATAATTAATTAGTAATCCCTGTAATTTTGTTTCAGAGAAATTGGGTTTTATATTATTTGACCATATCAGAAAAAGAGAAAATTATTTTCAAGAAATGCGAAAATACGTGTATACTCACACACTCGATTAGATAAATAATCTGGTACAATAACCGGTTGTTTGACACTCTACTCTGTCAGTCGCAAGATAATAATACTTTCCGGAACACTGATTCTAGAGTGCTTCTCATTAATTATACTGTCTGGATTTTTCTAGATTATAATTTATATTATAGCTCTGGGCGTCTGATTACTGTAAATTACACCGATTAGACTTGAAAAATATATAACATAATTCTTTAAATATATTGTTGCAAATCGTTATTTGTGGACAAACCCTAATGTTAAAAATTTCCAGCAAACCAGATTTTAATTAACGCTCTTTGGTTTCATATTCTCCCGTGAATTTTTTTACATCAGCCATTGTTAAGATTAAGTTAAAGGGCATCGAACACGACTCCATTAATTCAAACGTACAATTTTTATATTCTTTACAGGAAATCCTAGTTTTCGGATCGACACATAAGAACCTTTAAATGCTCTCAATAATACGAAATGTCACAGAATTGTCGCTAAAAGCTTCGTTGAGCTCTTGATACTTACGGAAACACCCACGCTCGTCGCTCTGGCCTCGCACGCGGCGGCGTAGCTGCCTGGTATCCGTCGTCCGAGGCAATCTGACAGGCCGCTGCTGAGAACGGTCTACTTGCAAATGTCATGCCGAGCACGTCTGGATGCATGCAATACTACGCAATCAAGGTGGTTACTGTCGGCAAGGAGATTGTCGGTACAATTATACTAGCTACCGGTCTTTGCTAGACTGAGAGAGAAAGAGAGACAAAGAGACAGAGAGAGAGAGAGAGAGAGAGAGAGAGAGAGAGAGTGTGTGTGTGTGAGAGAGAGAGAGAGAGAGAGACGTCCAATATCAAAGAAAGATTTTCTAATTAAATACTAGTCGTTGCAGCTTAGTAGCTCTTTATCTACTAACAACAGGTAGGTCACGCTAATAGCATATGTATTTTAGATTATGTTATAAATTAGTATATAAAATTATTACATATTGACGGTTTCTATTTATATCTATTGTCTGTAAATGAATTAATAATTACTTAAATCGACGACAACACCTTGGTCCCGAATCCCAGCTGCGCTGGCTATTTTGGTGACCGTCAAATGGCCCGTATACAAATCGACTAATTAGGGTTTGGACTTGAATCATGATTTGAGTTGTACTTCTGGCTTGGATCCGATAAGGACTTGGGTTAAGTTTAGGGTTGATTATTGTTGCAGTTAGTAAATAAATTGTCGGAGACTATTGAACAGATTTAATATTTTTGGGTCGTTTTGTCAGGTTACCATTAGTATCAGAATCCTCTGTTTGTAATGAAAATTGTTAAATCTGCATATAGTAAAAAATACTTAAACCTGTAATAATTTAATAAAATTTAATTGTCTTGACATTGCCTAGAAGAAACGATACAAATGTTTTCGAAATAAAAATGCCTTCGGCTCTGGAGTTCAGTAGACTTTTTATATATAGTTTCCTACACAAAATATAAAACTACAATAAAATTATGCGACGGGAAAAAGTTCTTTTAAGTTACATTTACAGAAATTCGTCGACTTCGCTTTATTTGTATGCATACACTGTATAGCCAACCTACACAGCGGAGAAGGTTGCTAAATTATTTATGCTAGAATCACATTTGATGTCATTGTTATGGATGTGAAATGAATTGACAGTGACGTCGTATATACTTGTTGTTGTTAATGTTGGTCGCACATTGTCCTAATTCTACGCTCTGTAATATTGTTGTTGTCGTGAATACTAATTGCTGCTTCATTGTTTTTAACTGTAGCAGTTACCATTATTGTCTGTTTTATTTATTGATCAGAAGTTGTAAGATTATTTTTATCAATAAATTTACTAGGTCAGCTAATTTATACTCTTTAACTAATAGCTAAAATCACTCAAATTAATAGCACACATTATTGTCACAATTTGTGATATAATAGTGGCAGCTAGAAATTAGTGGACAAAATTTACATTAGTATATTTGACTGTTACGTTAATGTTATTGACATTATAATTTGCTGCTCGCGATTTATGTAGATTTGAGTATGAAAATTGAAGTATCAGAATGTACAATGTTAGCACCTAACTATTGTTATTTAACTGTTGATATTGTGGCCACCACTCGCCCGGTCTGTTATGTAATTGTCCAAGTGTCTTCTGAGCGTGCAGACAAATTAGCATTTCTGAGTGAAATTGCAGCTGCGAGCTTCTGTGCAAATTTCACTGTGCAGAAATAACGGACATACTTAGATACTAGATTTTCTATTTTCTATTTTTTCCTAACCAAACAACAGCAATATTTAATAGTTATATAATAGGCCTATATAGAGCAGAAAAATTCACTAAACAAATGTTAAACAATTCCACACTGCTATGATGATAAACACTATAAAAACGGCAAGCTACTTTTGATCATTTGACACAACACTAATGAATTAACAAGCAGTGAAATAAAACAATGAAAGTGCACATGAAAGAACAGACTAGAAGAGATAGGAAAAGTAGAAAACAAAGAATAAAGACAGAGAGAACATTAATGTGGTAATAATGCTATTTTAGGTTTATTTCTTATTTTGATTCTATAGCTTAGTGCTGTTTTAATCGATTTCTTTATATAACAGTGTACAAGACAATTTTCCTTTAAATAACAACTTTAATCATAAATGTTTTATTTTCGCGAAGCCATTCTCCTTTTCTGTATTTATAAGCCAGGACGCCATTTCAGTTTGTACAGGAAATAGAGGGGGGGGGGACAGGGAGGGGGGAAGGGAGATTTCCAAAAACATTTTTGATGACCTTATAACGTTATTAGATCTTATTTTATTCTCTTTTTGCTCACTACTTAGTATTCATGGCATCTATTTTCTATTATTCTGACTCGTCTGCATTAGAGAATTCGTAATCAATAATAAATATGATGTATAACAAAACAGTGAATAAATAAGTTTTATCCCTTCTCCAGGGGGGGGGGCTTTTTACATAAAATAAATACAAATAGGTCTACATATAAAAAGTCAATTTTTTAAATCATGTAAATGCCTGCCCTCCTGTACCCCTCCCCCCCCCCCCCCCAGTAACGTCTCTGATATAGGACAATATAACGATATTATTAGATAACAGTTATTATTAATTGCAAAACTTGAGATACTTGAGAAAGGCTCAAGTTTTACAGACCTAACCAAAGAGCCTTTGGTTAGGTCTGATTTTTCAATCGTTATCCGAAACGTCTTAACATGCTCTCGGATATTGCATTCTATATTTCATTGAGAATTTTCTGACTTGACTTCCTGTCTTTATCATTCCATTTGCTGCTCGTATTTGAACAATTTCTTGCTCTGAAAGCATTTTTATTTATTGATTTGTTTCCTTTTTCGCATAATAATTGTAGAACGATTGCGTATTACACGATGACTGAATAGGATCGATTTATATCAGTTTAAATTTATCTATTGAATGACAGTTGAAAATGGAATCCAGAAATAAAATAATCCGCTCTATGATAGCCTACTGATATTTTGATATTATTTAAAGTCAAAGCAATGTAATATTAACTGGAATCGGGCAATTTTACAACATGTGTTATTGTCGATTTAAATAACAACTCTTAGCCTTAATAACAATTCTGCACTTTTTTTTAAATATGACACTGTCAATTTTATGAGCGTTTCATAAAAAGTATCTAAAGCAGATTTTTGGATATGCAAGGATAACAATTAGCATCGTCAACTGTTCAGTACTGTGTTCATTCCATGTTACTGTAAGTTGTGCATTAATCGATATTGAATTGCTTATTATATGAATTATTTTAACTTATACAATTCGCTTAGTACATGCTTTAGACTTGGAAATTGTTAGATCTACTTCATGTGTAAATTTATTTATATTCTTGTCGTCAAACTTTTTGTGTCACTAAACCACAGTATTTTAGTATTTTTTGTATGTAAACAACGTCTCTGTTTTTCTGAAATCAGCATTCTTCAAGCTTACAGATGAAATCTAAAAGCAAGTGCACTTAGAAACACTTGTACGTTATTGAAGCTGTATAAAAGCAGCTTAGTCTAAATGCGTTGAGAATTCTAAACAATGCAAGATGACAATAAAATCTCGCGTGTGTATGTTTCCAGACGTGGATAATCTAATAGTAGCATACGTTTGACAAAACTCATTCGCTTTTATATGAATTTTGTTAATGTAAACGCCATTCATTACAAATTTTCACTGATAAACTGTTGCGAGCACTTATAAGTAAAAGCAAAGATTCATAGCATATAAAGCTATGTTGTGAAATATTTTGTTCAGACTACGAAATAATATATTGTGTGAGTCATAGACTCTACAGTCACTGCAGTGATGCATTATTCCGATAAAAAATTGTGCTAACTGCTTCTCTAATTAATAGTAATGATGATAAATAATCGTATCTATGACGAATAGCTGACGATATCGTTTTTATGATTAATATATTAAGAGTTAAATCATTTCATTCAATGATAAAAACGTATTTCGGTAATGATAATATCAGCCATTTAAATAAATGTTTTCAGACTTATTTTGTCAAAAAATTTCGAAATGCCTGTTTAAAAAATTCCAGAATTTCGGTGTGTAAAAATTACCCAAGGCTCTGGAATATCTTTGGGAATTCGGAAATCGGAATCCGAAATTTCTATACGCAAGTATTGCAAAGAAGCAGCTACCATCGCTCGACTTATCCATTCATCAGCATGCGGACGCCCATGCTGAAATATATTCAGATAAACATTACTTATTCAGTGAGATCTGTGACGCTTCACTTCGTATTGCTTACGCTAGCTTACTTATCCTTTCGTATGCGTATTATCTCTAATTACGTGAATCGTTCAGCGAGTGCACGCACGCGTGCATACAGACGGATCATTAATAATACAAATTACAGTTAATTCGCACGCGAGGCGAGCAAGAACAATGCACGCGAGCCTATACGTCTTTCCACCTGCTCCAATTTTCGTCTTGAAACTAGCTCACATTAATCACTGTCCTCAGAATCATTTTTATTTTACTCGGTGACAAAAAAATTTCAACTAATATTGATTAGTAGTTCTTGGAAGTTTGTTTTAATTTTCAATTATCAACAATCGTAGTCAAATGTATGATATTTAAATTAGAAAACACTGTAGCATCAGATTAGTAAATATTATTATATAATATATACTTATTATTATTAAGTGCTAGATTGTGCTTATAATAAAATCAGAGTCTGTGCGCATGATCACAAGCCTAAATATCTTTTAAAACTTATTCATTCATTAAAAGTTTGTTAAAATTATTAGAATTTTACGCTGCAGGTGTCATTATTCATAATTACTGTTCCACTATCGTGGAAAATATTATACTACAGCCACGGGCAGTTGTTTTCTTAACTTAATTAACTTGCGAATATAAATTTAATGATTTTAAGTTAACAAAACTTAATTTAAATAAACTAAGCTTATATATTATGTTGATCTAAAGGTATTTTTAACATAGCCTGTATATCGAATGATAAAATGATAATGCAATTAATTTTAATAAGTACAAATGTGTCGCAACAGTCGTACGTGGCTTGAATAATTGATAAAAACTTTCTCTTTAAATCGACAATGAAAGATTAGACCTACAGGGTGGGCCAAAAAAATGACCCCTTTGAAAAACTGCAATAACTTTGTTGGTACTAAATATTTTTACATCATATTTTGCAGACTTATTTAGGAGTTAGTTAGACACACTATTGCCAAATTTCATCAAG
>JAQIXG010000604.1:0-29843 GCA_034700105.1 Oconnorella tubifera
CCCCCACTGGCTTCCAACCCCCCCCTCCCCCCTCATTTCTACCCCCCCTCTCTAATTTCAAATCAACCCCTTCAGTTTGAAATCGAACGCCTTTAATTTTTTTTGTTTCTTCTTTTTCTTTTCGGGATTTTTCCCGTTCCGCCGCGTTTCTTCGTTCCTCGTTGATACGCTTGACAGCTTCGTCGCGCTTGATTGACTGCAGACGTGCTAAGTCGTCAGGATTAGGCAGGGGAGGGAAGCGCAGAAGGGATTCCTGGAGAAAAGCGCTCGCGCTGGCTGATATCATTTGTTGGAGGCGGAGAGATTTAGAAGTGGGCGGGGCATCGGGGGGGCAGAGAGGCGGGGCTTCCTGGCCTAGGGTTAGGATTCGTTTACTGGAAGGTTAAGAAATGGGAATGATTAACGTCACATAAGCACAACATAAGGGAATATAGTACTGAGAATGAGTAAATTATATAACTTTAATGATAACTTTAAAACTTATTTGCTACAAGCAGATATTTATGAGAACATAACATCAAAGAAAACATAGAAGCTTACTGAATATATTATATACTAAAATATACACTAAATATGCTTACTTGAATATATACTAAAATATATACAAAATCTATAATAAAATATATACTAAATATACACTAAAATATATCAACTACAATAGTCTTTAAGATGCTTACTTGAGTATGCCAATGTTTTCAAACAGTTTCGTCAGTTGATCTCGCTTCTGCTGTCCTTCAGCGATAGTAAATGTTGTGTCACCGGAACTACGATATCAAATACAATGACATCAGTCTCATCATCACCAAGACTTGTTAGTAAAGTGGATAGAGTGCTGGACTCAGATGCGAAACGTACAGGTTCGAATCCCGGGTAGCTCGCTATTTCTCTAACTTGTCTGGATTACCGCATTATATAAACGATCACTCTCAAATGTAGCTATCAATTTAAGCGTCTTACTAAAGGGTGCAACAAGTAGTCATTCCAATCTAAACAATAATCTATGATAATTAGATACCGAGTTTAGTTGTAAAATTATAAAAATTGATTGATTTCTAACTTTAATGAATTAGCGATCTGTGTATACTGCGGTAGTAACAGTTCAACTTCATCCATGCAGGTACGAATTCTCTGCAACCAATTACATCGTTTCTTATCATTAAATGTCACATCAGCACAAAATATAACAATACATTACAATTCCTTGTTTGTTTATCACTAAATATCACATGATCCGCTAAAAATGTCATTGACCCGCTATAGAAGTCACTGACCCGCTACAGAGGTCATTGACTCGCTATATAGGTCATTGACCCGCTATAGAGGTTATTGACCCGCTGTAGAGGTCATATTGACCCGTTATTGAGGTCATTAACCCGCTACAGAGGTCACTGACCAGCTAAAGAGGTCATTGACCCGCTATAGAGGTCATTGTCCCGATTAACATCTGCACAAAAAGCTAAGTGAACTATAAACTTGTACCATATAATGGTGACCTGTAAACACACACACGCACGCACGCACGCACACGCGCACACACACATACACACACACAAACACACATACAGGTAGACAAACAAACAGACAAACAAACAGATAGAAACACAAACAGACAGAAACACAAACAGACAGAAAGCAAAAAATTATCATTACTTAATATCAATATAATCTTTAATCCTTATATAGAAACATCAACAAACATCGATAACAAAATAACCTACAGCTATAAAAATACACCAACATCAAGTTAACTAAGACCACAATACATATTCCCTATACCACACATTCTCTTATCTTTCTTACTCGTATTAATAAACCAATAAACATAATAAACCAACAAACAAATAAGTATAAACCAATAAACAAACGCGTCACCTGATAGATAACAACCACCAGAGGTTTGCTATTGCGCAGTGTCGTCTGTTCGTCGCGTCTTTCAAGCAGAAAGCGACACTCCGAGCACGTACGTATATGAACGTCACCTTCAGGACTGTAAGAACTGTTAACGCTACCGGTGCTGTCTGATCTATGGAACCCATCACCCTCGTAAGAGAACGCGGGATTGGTCAGCTTTTCTGTGGGCAAAGCCAGTTAATTTATTTTAATGCCTAGACTAACGTTGTATATTGATTTTAAGTGTAAAACAATTTATACAGTGATATGTTAGTATAAGGATTGTTTGAATTCAAAAATTCAATACAGTGCCAAACAAGACTTAAAATAAAAAAGTAATTAAATTTATCTCCTTGAAATAGTCGATATGAAATAAGACGAACTAAAGAAAACAATATACTGTTTTAAAAAAAGTACAACTTTGAATGATTCAAAATCATAACAAACGAATTTTGAATTTATCTGTAAGTCATGATTTAAAGTACAAAAAATACTTAATAACAATAATCTCGCAACTTGCAAAGAACTAACTTGCAAAGTCTGACGGCAGAAAATGAGAGCATTTATTACAAAGTATTCGTCCGCACAGTCTACAGTGATGTCTACGTTTTATGAGACTGAATGATTTACCGCAAGTTGTGCACAAATTTACATCAGAGTCTGGTGCCCATTGCACCACTGCTTTCTCATAGGCTAACACGAAATATTATCTATATATCAGATAATATTATCTACATATTAGATAATATTATCTATATATCAGTTTTGATAAACTGATAGAGAGCACTGGACTCTGACGCAACAGGCCCAGATTTGATTCATGTAAAAAGATAATTGTCGCTGCACCCTTTAGTAAGATTCTTAAACTAGCAGGTATATCTTAGATATCATTCATTTAATACGGTTTGCTTGTTGCACCCTTTAGTAAGTTTGTTAAATTAGCAGGTACATTCTAGATATCGTTTAATACAATTTATATAACGTTAAACTTCAAGTAAAATTATTAAATTCTATAATACACAAATATTTGTAGTTTTCATTGTAATACTAATATAAATATAACACAGCTTGATTACAGAATTCGATTAAATAAATTGAAATAAAAAATAAATATATAAAAACACAGCAAAGACAACAGCTACCTTTCTTTTTCTTTGAATCAGTCGGTGCATCATTACAGATGAGTTTATCTAGTCTAATTAAAAGTTTATTTGTTTCTATAACAAATCTATCAATCCTAGAGTCTCTCACTGCTCTAAATGCATCGGTCTGGCTTCTTGTTACTCCTAAAAACAGGTGTGTAAAATTATCAGTTGATAAATTCAATTTATTAATAAAGGGTGCAGCAAGTTAACGAGATGTTGCGATGGATAGAAATTGAATCTAGAACATGTTAGTTTTTAGTTTGATAAACTGTCATTTTTATACGCTTATTTATTTATGTTGATGTTATTTATTCATTGTTTAATGTCACATCAGCACAACGAGTAAACTTACTGAATTCATTATAAACCTTCAATATTCTCAGAGTTATTCCAAATTTTTCAAATTAAAAAGAATTAGAATAAAAAGACAACGATATAAATCTAATAACAACAATTATAAATCAAGAAAACTTAATTTTAAAAACTCACCGAGTTCCTGTGGTTCCCAAATCGTATGATCCACAGCGTCCAATGAGAGACCTGGTACAGTGGCGACCCCTGTTGACTCCGCCCCGAGGTGGGCGGAGCTACTGGGTAGACTGTAGGAGTCATTGAACTCTAATTCTTGTCTAAGTAGCTTCTTAGCCTTGCCAAATAATCCTGTTAGTAGAGAGAGAAGAGAGAGAGAGAGAGATAGAGATAGAGTGAGAGTTGAGAAAGAACAGACTAATACTATAGTACTCTAATACTCCAGATATAATTGCCTATAATACTCTACAATATTAACACTCTATAACACTCTATAAGTAATGCATATAATTACTTCAAAAGTCAAAGATATCAATGTTGTGAATTGCTTACGAATTAAATGCGTAGTCAAAGGGTGCAACAAATTAACATAAAAATTGGAGTTCTACTGAAACAGAATAGAACCCTCGACATCACGACTACAAGTCACGCGCTCTAACCACTTAGCTACAAGATAAGAAGACCTTTGAGTTGATTGAGAAGAGCTTTATCCTCCCCAGCGTGCGCTACTTCAAAATGATCCTTTAATTCAACCACTGATCCTAAATCCTGCACGCATATAGGACAGAGGAATCCCTCCAGTATTCCCCCGTCAGCCATCTTGGATATCAAACATCAAAAATATAAAATGATTTGTCCATTAAATTAATAATTTAATTTTGTGTTCATTCATAGCAATATTAATCAAGTTAGAAACAAATTCGTAAATTACTCGACGAATACTGCATAAAATATGGAATAATTTGCGTTTTCATTTCCTAAAATAATCCTAATTTGCAAGGTAGAAAAGTAAATCTGATCATATTATTGATATTTAATTTATAAAAAGTATAAATTAAAGTAAATGTCATTTTATCATCATTTAAAGTACTTATGTATAATTAATCTCCGTATGATTTATTGCAATTTACACAATTTAAAATATTTTTTAAATCTCTGATTGTATAACTGGGGAACTGCATAAAATAGGTTTGCATAAATGATCCCCCCCCCTCCCCACGAGGGGAAAAATCTTTATAAATATGTTGTAAATAAAAGATATACAATTATTTGTGATTTATTTGTTTAAAGAACTTAAAAAAAATGACAGAAAAATTTACAGAAAATTGACATCAGAGATTTTTATGGATGAAGATCAAAATTGAATGAAAAATTGTATGTTATGATCATGACCCGTCAAATGGGTTCCTACTGTTAGTTCTTACGGTTAGAGTTAGGTTTGCAATTAAAATTAGGGTTAGGATTAGATGTCTGGCTAAGGTTAGGATTGGTGTGAATTATGGTTACTAAACTCATTGACCGGGACGTTTTATCGGATCAGCCTAAATTGCCCAAGCGCCTAGTGGAAACTCGCCTCTTTCAACCCCCGCCCCCTTTCCCCTTTATGGGGCTCCTGCTTGCAATGCATACCACAGATTGATTTTTTAAATTTCGTAATTAAATCCGCCGACATAAATTTAACAAGCACAAGTTCATAGTTTAATTAATAATTATATGAATCATAACTTAGTTTAGTATTAAATGATTTAGATGCTAGTACTAGCTACCATCTCGTGATAGTACGTTGTCCCCCCCCCCCCCACGCTAATACAAAACATTCTGCACAAGCGAGATGCTCAGAAATTCACGTGATAAGTGACTCGGTCACATCTCAGTCTATAACAGGCCATGTCGTCCTGAGATAGGGAAAAAAGAATAAACATAAGAAAAAGAGTTAGAATGGAAACTTGGGATCCAGATCCAACAGCAAATGTCAACAAGATGATCAGCAAAAATTTAATGTCAACTATTTGAGCTCAAGAAAGTCAATTTACAGGACATATAAGTTTATATCACTTTTAATTAAAGATCGATCAATGATCATGTATTGAAACAGTAACTGTTACTCGATTTACTAGTAGTATTTTATTACTTGGCTTAAGTTAGAGTTGAAATTAATATAGAGAACAAGAAGTAATAATATTAAAATGTTTTAATTCAAATGAATATAGCCTTCTTATTGTAATGATTTAATGTAGGCCTATTATTCTAGCTGTGCCATCAAATAAATGGCCAAATTAACAATGTTAAGAAGTTAATCCTTGTATTCTAAAGCAACGACAAACTTAATTATATATTCTAGATAAGTGTAGGCGTACATTCGTTTAGGGAGTAGGGAGAGGGGGGGGGGTGGGTGCAGGCTCGTCGCCACCATGCGAGCCGGGGAGAGACATATCTCCCCCCCCCCCAGTTTTTGTGATATCGCCTGGGGTTCGTGTCACGTTGAAATAGGAAAAAGTCAGCCCAAAAATGTAGTAAATGAACATAAAAAGGTCATCACTTTCGAATTGAACACGTATGAGATATTCATACGTGTATGGAAAGTGATGTATCACTTTCGAAAGTAGTTAATGTTCAATATTCAGTTTAACCCCGTCATCCCCCTAGTGAATTCTTGACCCCCCCCCAGTTTTAAATTCGTGGCGCTGCGTTTGGGTGGGTGATATACTAAAACAAAAGGTTGTTACTAGTAAAAATTAATGTGGCGGGGGGGGGGGGGGAGAAATGAAGGTCGAAAAAAACACCATAATCGTAAGCATATTTTTCACATATCACTAACAAAATCTTTATTTATTTTTTTATATTTTAACCACAAATACATTTTTCAATAGGCTGAAAGCCAGCATCCAGTACTAAATATTAAGCGCAGGGGCCCGGGGGGGGGAGTTCTTTGTCATATATCATGAGATCAGTATTTATGTATGACATTAGCGTACATGCTGTTAATAATAATTCAACGAAACAGAATTTAAATGCTATCTCGTGATTTAAGTGATGCTAATTTAATCAGTACAGTTGAGACTGGATCTATTATAGAGAAAATTTGAAACGTGCATCTCACAAGTTACATCGATAACTTATAAGTTTGTTTTATAACCGTGTTATTTTCACAAAATGAGTTTAAAAGATAAATATTCAATTATAAAAGTATGTACAATGTACATATTATATTTTATATGTAATATAGGACTATTGTAAAACAGGCATTCATTGTAGTTCGTATAAAAAGTACAGCAACAAGTTATGAAAATTCGCTTTAAATAAAATAAAAAACAAATTGCATCATTATGGATTATGCAAGTTAGTATATTTTTGAATACTATAATAATATGATCCTAATATATTATCAAGTTCTCAATGATGAAACAAGACAACATTCAAACAGACCTATTATATGCAAGGCAGAAATCTTTACTTTCTCTCTTTCCATGTTTTGATTGTTGCTTAGAACTTCAGTTTTAGTTGATGTAGAAGTTTTAAGAGCAATTAAATATTGGATTGGATGAAAGATCAACTGAATGAATATAAGATTAGTCAATATATGCTAGGTTCGATGATTGTGATCCGTCATATCGGCCAAGACAAATCGGCCCCGACTGCTAGTTCTTAAGGTTAGGGTTGGAGCTAGGGTTGGGTTAAGAATTGAAGGGTTAGGATTAGATTTCGGGTTAAGTTTAAGGGTGTATTTGGGTTATGGTTAGTAAATGAATTGACGGGGCCGATTTATCGGGTTTATGTGTTTGGGGCCGATTTGTCGGGGTACCCTCGGAGATCTAGACATTAGAGGTAGGTAAACGCACGTTCCTGTTCATTAATTGTTTCTTTAATTAGATGTACATAATACAGTGCATGCTACTAGATTAACTCTATTCAAATTCTAACATTTTATTCCAAGTGGGAAACTTAGTTCAAAATATTATGACAAAATTGTGTTAATATATATTTTGATCAACATCACATTTACACTATACACTGCAGATTGTTTACAGTTATTTATTAAACGTATACTTATATTATAACGAAACAGCATAAATGTAAAGTATTAACGTTTTCATTATAAAACAATAAATCAATTTCAAATGAATGCTGTTTTATCATCATTTAAACAATGATAATTCTTATTTTATCATCATTTAAATAATGATATTTCTTATTTTATCATCATTTAAATAATGATATTTCTTATTTTATCATCATTTAAAAGAACAATAAACATTACAACACAACTTTTATTTCAACAAAGTAATATTTGTTCTTTGTTTCTTTGTTTTAAAATGTAACACAAGCTGCCAGATATCATTAAAACAAGCAATAACAACATTAGTAGTCTGTACACATATATACATTACGGCACCCCGACAAAACGGCCCCGAAAACGTCAACTTGACAAAACGGCCCCTATTCATCAATCTGACAAAACGGCCCCAAATATATTAGCCCGACAAAACTGCCCCATTAATTCATTTAATAATCATAACCCTAACTAACCCTAAACTTAAACCTAACCCTAGCACTAACCGTAACTTCAATCCTAACCCTAATCTTAATCCCAACCCTACTTCTGAGCATTAATAATCGGGGCCAATTTGTCGGGTTTTGACGGGTAACTCTACATTACAGGTGTTAAATTTATGACAAATTCAGTAGAAAAAGATTCCGTCTAAATTGAGATTAAACTGATACAAATCAATTTTAACCCTAACCCTAATTACACTCTAGCTATAACCCAAACCTTAGTATAAATATAACTCTAAATCTAACCATAACCCTAATTAGAATATAACCCCCAAAATAACTTAATCATAACTCTAATACCTAATCACACCTTAACCCTAAACCCACCAGTTTAACTCAAAACCTAATTAGAACTGAAATCGTTTTGTACTGAATTCACTGTACATTTATAATTAGTATCATTTAAATGACATTTGGTCCAATAATTATCTACACTCTCTGTCACACTGTTTTTCTTAAACTTAAAGAAATTTTTATACATTTCAAAATAGAATAAAATGTCTTTCTTAACCAAGTGGTAAGTGTGTGGGATCACTAACCCAGAGGTCTCAGGTTCTATCCTAATGCGACTGATCATTCGCTACACCCTTTAAGAATTAAGTCACTTAATACAACATTCATTATAAAGTTAATCAATGATAATTCAGAAGTTAAATATAAACAATAAGCTACCTTTTTAAATAGAAATAAAATTGATACTTAAAGCTTATATTCTGTATAATCAGCACTGAGAATAATATAAATCAAAAGTTGCATTAACTTTGAATGGTCAAATCTGATCTACAGTACTATCACTAATATAGAACGTTATTATATATACACTGTACATTATAAACTAACATAAATAATTGAATATAAACAGTTTTAAATATATACCTACTTTACGTATATATACGCATACATAACGCATGTATGTATATTACATTCACATACTCTATACGATATAGATTTCTACTTATATGCAACAAAATTTAAATACAAATATTAGTTCAGTTTATAATTTTTGAAATACTAAATAACTCTTCAAGTATGAATTTAAATTGAGACAATACTTCAATTATAAGTATTGTCTCAATTTAAAGATTAATAATTTATTTAATTTAAAGATTAATGATTGATAATTTATAAGTATTTAAGAAAAATTATAAGTTTGAGAAAAGAAAGTTATACATATACTGACTGTACTATATGCAGTATATGTACTTCATAGTGTATATATGTAGTTGCTGTACTATAAACATATATGCACATATACATATATGTATTTGCACAATATACATATACACTGTCTATACATATATACATATATATATATAGTTTCTGTCTACTTTATATACGATACATCATACACTAAATACTAATGTATTTGTGTATATGTAATAGTAATGGATTTATGTATATCATACATTGTATTAACTATACATAAACGTACGCAAATTTATAAATCGTCAAATTATGAAATAATTTGACACGTTTCATAATATAATTCTAAAAAAGCCATCTAATTAAAATAATAATAATATTTAATAATAATAATGAATAATAATAATTAATAATAATAATGTCTAAATGTCCAGCAAGGCTATTAAACAGACAAACATAAGAAAACTTCTCAATATACAAAACTAACGATAAACTAAAATAATTCGTACAATAGCAATATTCACAATAAATAACTGCAACTCATTATTATTACAATAATATTATCAAGTGACATTAATTGAGATAATTAAAGACGATTAACAAGAACATTTTCTAAAGAATCAGCTGTTTGAGAGAATACGAGTCAGAAGATACTGGGTTCGATTCTCAATAGTTTTAATGCTAACTTGCTGCACCTCTAGTAAGATTTTTAACTAGGTGTATATGTGTGTAACTGATGCTAATTCAAGTTAATATAAATGAATAATTCAAATATTGTAAAATTGTGTTAAGAAAAACTAATATATAATTTAATCTAATCAATTTATAAGACAATATTTATGCAGAATAAGAGTTAATGGTGTAGTGGTAACAGGCTGGATGTCAAGTATAAGTGATCAGAGTTCAAATCCCAAAATATAAAATTCGCAATTAATTAACACATCTCGTGTTAATGGTTAATAAATAACCGTTAAATCGCTTACATTTTATTAATTAAAGCATAATGTCACATCAGCACAAATAGGCTAAAATGATTCAGCTATATAGTGTTATTATATAATCACTACAGAATAGAGTCAAAGATGATATGAATGCTTTAAACTCAGTGAATTAAGTGATGAGTGAACGGAGTGAACAGAAACTAAGTGATGAGTGAACGCTTAAATGTAATATATTTAACTAAACAAGGCAGCCTAAAATATGAAATGGAAAACGAGATCTTTGAATAAATAATCGGCAATTCAAAGACATAATAAGTAGACTAAAGATAAATCATAGGGCGGAGCCTGTTTAAGTAAAAAACTATTTTATCTCAGATTCTGGTTAAACTGTGCAAGCACGGTTATTACAACTATTTCATTGAACAATGATGTCATCTGATTATACAAAAGCAGTGCTAGTAAAATGTAAAAGCATTGTGTGATTTATAAGCTTTAAGAAATTGATTTAAGAAATCTGCACATATGTATAGTATCTGCACATATGTATAGAATCTGCACATATGTATAGAATCTGTACATATGTATAGAATCCGTACATATGCATAGAATCTTTAATTATGTATAGAATCTGTATTTTCCACATAATAATCCATTAGTATAGTCTAAATATCCATAAGCAGTCAAAATTCTAATTTCACACAATTCTAAACATCCTTCAAAAAATTCTAAAAACTTCCACTCTATTTTCAGATTTTTTGCCATTTCAAAAACTTTCATTCTTTCTCTTACAACCAAATCCTAAACTTGAGACTTTAATATTTCGCCGACTTGCTGCACCCTTTAGCAGAAAGCTTTTAAATCAACATCTTGGAAGAATGATAATCAAGAAATTCAGTGAAAATTTGTTGCATTTAAATAAAGTGATAGTTTGTAGCGAATAATTCATAAATGTCTGCAGGAAGGCAGCATTTTTAACTTAACCCACCTCTAAGATAAAATTACCTTGTTCAACTCATTAAATTACTAATAACCTGAATTCTCACCCTAATTCTAACCTTATTTCTAACCTTAATTCTAACCCTAATTCTAAAACTATTTAAGCAACTAATTAGCATCAGCAAAATAACATTGATATTGATTGACAGGCTACCGGGCCAAAGACGCGGGTCCTGGTAAAAACTCATGCCTCACTCTAAACTCTTCCATCTATTCAATTTAGATGTAATTCAAAACAGAAGAAAATCTAATCAATACGAGATTATCAACCTCTAAATAAACCCAGCAAAGCCTTAGAAATCAACCAATAGAAAACATCGTAACAAATTCTATCTATCAGCTTATCGGGCAAGCTAGGCAAGTGTCGCTTTGTTTAGTTTTTAATTGGTTAAAGTTATCAACCAATCAGTGATAAGACAGCGAGTGTTCGTGAAATGAATCAGAGTTTTTCATTGGACGGAACCCAGACGACAGATTGTGATTGGGTGTGTATTGTTTCCTTTATCTTGGCGTATATATCATCAGGACTGTCTCCTGCTATGATTGCTAAAAAAAGACATTTAATGAATGTCACATCAGCACAAAAAAGCAGAGATAGATTAGATTGTTTGGTTAATGTCACATCAGCACAAAAATAACTGCTATGCAGAGACAAATTGTTATATTTTATTTAAAATTGTTACATTCAATAACAATTAACGTCATAGAAGTACTTTTGCTAAATATAGACAAACTAGATAAAACTGTTTCTTTAATCTCACATCAGCACAAAAATAGATAAATAGATACAAATTATAATTAATAATTTGTATCCATTGTACCTACAGAGGCAACTCTGTATATGCAAGGGTGCGTTATAAGTGCATCATACATACATACATAATTGCCTATTTAATGTCACATCAGCATAAAATATAATTGCTATGAAGAAACTAATAGAAGCGCTTAACTAAGTAAATAACATAATAAACCCACCAGTAAGACTATGCCCAAATTCTTTTTCAATTCGTATCGCCCTCTCATAAGTAGATCTTGCTTGTTCCGCTGTAATTCTTTTGTTCCACTCCCTGTGTCAGATAAATACATTTATAAATCTAATCTCTAATTATTTAAGAAAATATAAGGACTTTTGGTTATTGGTGTCAAAACTACTTCACTCGTTTTAACTAATAATCAATCAATCAATTGACCATTCAATCAATCAGTCAGTCAATCAATCAGTCAATTAAACAGTCAGTCAATCAACCAATCATTAACCATGTCAGCCAGTAAATATAACAATCACGTACTCAATCAGTCAATCAATCAATCCATCAATCACACACTAGAGCATGACACAATTTAATTAAATTTAATGAACTAGTGTAATGAATTAATGAATTAATCCAATATAGTCAAGATGAACGCTTACATGACAGCTTCAATGGACCTGGGTTTAATAAAGAGAGCTATAGGATGCAGTCCACCCAATTGTAAACGCTTTATAGCATTGCCACTTACATCTAACAGACAATGCTTGCCCTAGAGACAATAAAACATATTACTCACACAATGGGTACGGGTTAGGGTTACGGGAGAAGGGATATTAACACACAATGTGTACAGTTAGAGTTAGGGTTACGGGATATTTCTACGTGGGAGGATTTGGGAAAATGGAGGGGGAGAATAAAGGCGGGTAGTGGGGAGATATTAACCAAATTTCCATTTTAATACAAAATAAAAAGATTCTAAACTAACCAAAATTCAGACAATCAAAAATCAGTCATTGTATTTTCAAACCATTCCCCAATACACTTAACAATCTTTTAACATTCTGTCACCCGAATTCTTATTTGCAATACTTGTTTCAACTATTTAAAAGTTCTATTTTAACTGAACAAAAATGTTCTATAATCAATCTTTTAACAGAATAGAAACGTTCTACTATCAGTGTCCTACCCTTTCTGCCACATCTTTGACTGCAGCGATGCTTGTCCCGTAGAGGTTATCATTATACTGCCCAGCCTCTACAAACAACTGAGTGTTCATGTCTCTCTCCATCTGTTCTCTCGACTCAACAAAATGATATTCCCTCCCATCAACCTCTGAGTCTCTTTTTGGTCGTGTTGTGTCTACAAGATATTTTATTTAATACGATTTAAACTAATTCAATTAATTATAGGGACGTTGTAATTATATATTTATAGAGAATTTATTATATCTGACAGAGAATTTATTTCAATTTTCTATAGAATTTATAATATTTGAAAGATAATTTGGTTCAATTATTTATGTAATTTATTATAATTGTATCAAGGCTTGTTGGAAAAGCGGTTAAGATTTGGGTTAGGGCTAGGATTGAAATTATTGTTTAAATGAAGTACTTACTTAATGACATGTTATTAAATAAAATGAAATTATTTTACTAGGACTAGGCCCCGTTCTTGTACAGGTTTTAAAGCTGGCTTTAAATGATAATATAATGCTATTATTGAATGAACTAACGTGGTATGCAGCTGGCAAATTGATCCGGGAACTCAGCAATGAGATCATCACTGATTCTATCCTTTAGTGGACCTAGTATGATAACTGGACGTGTGTACTTTACTGCCAATAGATATATACAACAATTAGAACCAGTTTAAACTGGTTAGAACCAGTTGCAATAGCTTACAACTGATTATAACTAGTTACAACTAATTAGAACTAGTTAGAACTAGTTAAAACTGATTATAACCAGTAAGAACAGGTTAAAACTGGTTAGAACTGGTTAGAACTAGTTAAAACTGGTTAGAACTAGTTAGAACTGGTTAGAACTAGTTCCATCAAAATTTGCAACAATTCGAACTAGTTTAAACTGGTTATAACCAGTTAGAATTAGTTACAGCTGGTAATAACTTGTTATAACTGATTAAAACTAGTTCTAACTAGTTCGAACTGGTTATAACAAGTTAAAACTGGTCATAACTAGTTAGAACTGGTTATAACTAATTACGTTAAAATTTGCATCAATTAAAACTAGTTTTAACTGGTTAGCATTGGCAACAACCGGATATAACTGGTTGCAATTGATTAAAACCAATTGTAATTGGTTAGAACTAGTTACAACTAGTTAGAACTGGTTAGAACTAGTGAAAACTGGTTAAAACTTGTTACAACTGACTAAAACTAGTTAGAACTAGTCAGAACTAGTTATAACCGGTTAGAACTAGTTAGAACTGGTTATAACTAGTTATGTTACAATTTTGACCTGGAATATACAACTTACAGTCTTGTCGGACAACTGCTTCATAGGACAGGACAGCCGGCTCATCACCATTAACTGAACACAGACAATCACACAGATACTTAGACAGACAAGCAAGATGTATAAAAACATATTTTTGAACATAACAACCTGATCCATGACAGAAATGAATTGATAAAATCTCATGTGTATTTATATTGATATGTAGTATTAAAAAAAGGTAGCTAATTTTGACATTTTGAATATTAATTTCAATTTATAATTTTGGTCGTATTTAAAGCATTTTTGGATAAAATAAAAAGTTTGTTTGTTGTTTAAAGTCACATCAGCATAAAGTCTATTCAGAGAATTGTAACTACTACATTATATAATTATATGTCTTTATATATTACACGTATAATACTAAATAACATATGGACAACCTGTAACATATAGACAATTATTAAACTATATAAGCCTTATAAACATTTTTAATTATATTCATTTATATACCAGCAATATTCAACCAACGCAAGAAAAAGTCAAAATTGTATCAGAAATCAACTGATGAGCAAAAGAGTGAAATGAGCAAAAATTCACTCTAAAATTTATGATATGTAAAATTTACTCATGACAATGATTAAAGACCAATTTACTCATGACAACAATTAAAGACCAATTCACTCATGACAATGATTAAAGATCATTTTACTAATGAAATTAAGTAAAATTAATTTTACTTATTAAAAATGACGAGTAAAATTGATTTAATAAATTACAACAAATCACCACGATCAAATAAGTATCTAGCTCATATAAATTATAAATAAATTATAAATAAATTATAAATAAATTATAAATAAATAGCTCGTATAAAATGACATCAAAATAAAATAATAAATATAACTCCACATACTTTTAGTCTGGTCTACTGCTAAAGCATTCTCACTCTTACTTCTCTCTTTACTTTTCGTAAAATGAAGTTTTCTGCTAAAAAAATGCCTTTTCTTTTTCTCTGCTGGGAGAGCCTGTCCGATAAAAAATGCAATGATTTCTAAAAACATCGCAACCTTATAAAATGAGTTAGATCGCAGTGAAATTCAGCAAAGACCGAGCCAATAGAAAATAATATAACAAATCAGATGGATAGATACTGCTCTGTGATTGGTTAAAAACTGTGACAAAAACTTGAAAAAGAAAAAAAGAGATTCAAAGATTAAAAATTAACTGATTTTAATAAAAATACATTGCTTAAGATTAAATAGAAGCACGTACACTAGTGCTGTCAGCTTCTTTACCAAGAAACTTTACATTTCTTGTTCTCAATCTTTCTTTTCTTTCAATCCTATCATACAAACGCTTCATATTTTAATATGCAATCTTCGCTAACTTGCTGCACCCTTTAGTAAGACCACTAAATCATCATCACCTACATCTATGACATAAGTCTTAAACTTCAGACGTTAAACTTAAACCTATCAACTTCTTTAACCACCAAAATCAAACTTAAAAAAACTAAAAATCAAAATTCCAAAAATGAAAATATCAAATTCAATCAACGTATTGAATACAACTTACTGCACCCTTTAGTAAGTTTTATTTCACGCTATTTAAATCACGTAGATATATACTACACTGCTACAGCAAAAAATCATCAAAACATAAAATTGACAATTTCAATCACATAAAACTGTATCAAATTGAAACTTTCAATCAACCGTTCAAGCAAAAAAATTGAGCTACCTTTTCTTACTGGGTATAATACAGAGCCCCTGGTCGATTGCGTCACCTACAATCTTCCTCGCCTGCCACCACTCGTCATCGCTGGCATTGGTGACGTGTAGGATGTCACCATGACGGAAGCATAAACCACGACCCGGCAGCCCGCTATCTTTGGACGGGTCATACTCAAACAAAGCTCTGAGAACAAGAACGCAAAATATACTCAAAATATTTAAAGTAGATTTTAAATTAGAAAGACGAATTAAAATTGAAATATTTGTGGTAGTTTTTACATTAAAAAGTTATATAAATTGCAATGTTTGTGGTAGATTTTATGTTCAAAAAGCAAAAAATGGCTTATTCTTAAGTATCTTTATGGTTTATCATAAATTTTATTAATAAATCTGTAGTACTTAGTCTGTAGATAAATTATCATGATACCAATTAACTACAATATATTTCTTTAAAGTATCAGTAAGCCAAATCAACTTAAAAAATTAAACTCTAAACAAACGTTGAAATACTTTTTCAAAACTGAAAGCAGTAATATACCTGACAAATAAAGTTCTTTTTCGTATGGTTTTCAATGTTCCAGTAGAATGATCCATTGAGATATAACAATCAGCTAAAAGATTTATATATCAAGAAAACGACATACGTATGTCTAAAAAAGATAAAACTACTTCCTATTTGCCCTAACCCTAATCTTCGCACATATCTTAACATAGATCTCTTAGCATAGCTCCACGAAATAAAATTTAACAGAGTAAAGTACCTTAATTTGATAAAATTATGAATAAAACTTTATTTAAAAGTATTATCGGTGAGTAGGTGGTGGTGGGGGGGGGGTAGGAGCGGGGATCACAACTCGCTCCCTTCTCCCTTGGTCGCTGATGTTAAAATGATCATCACCTTAAATGACGTTAAACTTGAGCCAATGATAACATCATACATTGACACGGTAAAACTATTATAGGACAACGATGAGTTCGGTACAAAACAATTTCCGGTCAAATTGTGTCCAAATTACTGTGCTAAATAGCAAATTTATAACCTAAATTAGACCATAACTCAAATTACAACAAATCCTAACCCAGATTAACCCAAAGCATAACCCTAGAAATATGGGGATGGACTAATTTGCATAAATAGAATTTGCATAAACAGCTTTAATTTCCGCGAAACGCAGTGAAACGGAACCGTAAGTGGTGAAATAGAAAGACATTGATTGCTAGCAAAGATCTATAAAGAAATTTCGTTTCTACACCCCTCCAATATTTTTTTATAATTTTTTGAAATTTTAGGTAGGGAATTTTAACATTGAGAATTTGCATAAACGGCTTGTGGTGAAATAGAAAGGTCCCGATTGTTAGCAAAGATATATGAAGAAATTTCATTCCTTCACCCACCAATTTTTGGTAATTCCAATTCAAAATTAAAATTTCAAAAATTTATTACAAAAAATTGGTGTGGCTTAGGAACGAAATTTCTTCATAAATCTTTGCTAGCAATCAAGGTCTTTCTATTTCACCACTTTCGGTTCTGTTTCACCTCGTTTCGCCAAAATTAAATCCGTTTATGAAAAGTCTATTTCTGCAAATTAGTTCATCCCCCTTCTAAATGTCTTAATTAATGTCCATTTGTACCGAAATCGTTTTGTACCGAATTAGTTTAATTTCATTGTTGCATAGAATCCCCGCGTCATGTACGATCTGCAATCTCTTATCCCCACTCGACCCTCCCCTTGTATCATCCAACGTACCGGAAGTTATTTATTTATTCGTAAAAAAATTATTTTAAATTAATTTTATTTAATTTTTTATTTTAATTTAATTTAAAAATGAGAAATCACCTAAATTAATTTCACAAAAACTGATCAGCGCAGCCTAATTAATACAACACGTCGATTAGTATAACCAATCAGAGTGCAGATAATATTTGTTGGACTGATTATAAATATATAAAATAAGATATTATTGGTTGATCTGAAGAAACTATTCAAGGGTAGCAAAGAGCTGGAGGGAGGATCATAAATTTTTCATCCCTTTAATTTATATAAAAGATACTTTTAACGAAAAGGAAAATCAACAAATAAATAAATTTTTTACCTTGAATTATTTTCCTTGAATTATTCCTTATATTGATGATTAAATGATGGAAATGATGAGGATTAACGGGGGAAGCCTCCAATGTGCATTCAAAGGCGATCAAACAGCTATTAAGTTTGAAATATAACGTTTATTAATTATTATTAAAATAGATAATAAAATAATGGACACTAAATATTAATTAGGATTATTGACTTTTTCCGCAGATAGTTTGCACGAAAGATTAGATAACATTTGAGAATATAAAAGTGAAACAAGTAGTAATTGTTATGCTACTTGTCTGTTTTGCTATTGTTATAACTGCAAGAATCCATAATTAATTTTAAGTGATTATAATCGTCAAAAGTATCGCAGGGGTAGGGAAAGGTGTCTATCTAAAACTATATAAAACAAATAAAATATAAGCCTCCAACATTATTTTATCGCGACATTGATTTAAAATCACTAACCTTATAGTTTTATCAAGCAAGCAGATTATAATTTGAATCTAAATATGTAAATTTAATCAGTTTGGGATAGGGTTTGAGTTATGATTCGGGTTTGGGTTAAGTTTGAAGGTAGGGCTGCTGCTAGGGTTTTGGTTAAGTTAGTTAGTCATTTCGATATGATTTGAGGTCAACTAAAAAGTATTCAGCATTAAGCCAGATAATTCACAAAAGAAACTTTATTCAATTCTAAATTGAGTGTCCCAATAAATTCATTCCCCATTTAGTCAATGTTTGTCAATCAACAAAAACTTAATCGTGGAATATTTGTATTTAATTATTAAATTAAATTTAATTAATTAAATTTAATTAATTAAAATAAGTGATTGGGCTAATTGCTAAAGTATTTTTGATTGGTTTTATAATTATTTATATAACGTATATTTTATATAATTTTAGAGTTAGAATTTACAAAAAACACGTAATTTTCTATAAAATATATCGTGTTTATGAAATAATTCGCTGTATTTCTTCATAAAACGATTTCAGTATAAAATTAGTCGAATTAGGGTTAAGATTAAGCATTAAAATTAAGGGGTAATTTAGGTAAAGGTATGATTAGGGTTTAAGATTAGAAATTTTCTTATAGGGTTAGTGTTAAGGCGGGTTATTATTAATTCGAGTTTAGGGTTAGACTCGGGTTTAGGACTGGAGATAGAAATTAATCTCTACTTATTTTTGCTCGTTTTGTAGCAAAATAGTTTTATTCTAAATTCTTAGTCAACTTTACTACCTACTTCTTCCAAAATTGCTACAATTCTCCATTTGCCCCCCTCCTTCAATTAAATTCTCACCAGCCATGACTCTCAAAAAGATATTCCACTAATCAGTCCTCAAATGGCCGTAACTGTTTCAAACGTAGAAAAAATGCTAAACCTCTTCAGTCGCAAAATAAAAAAACTTAGCGGAAGCTCCGACGACAGTTCAAAAGACGACGTCAAATATTCCCCTCTCGCTACCGACGACATCCTAACGTGTCCCGTCACGATCACGCTCAGCGATGTCGCTTCGCAAACGTTATCTTCTTCCGCTAACGTTTGCGGCGATATAACGAAGAAACGAAGTTCATTTCAAATAACGTCTGTCGTTACTAATGACGGAGATGAAAGCGCGGATGATTTAGACGATCCCTCGATGTCTGGTGACGCGCTTGATGCAGCATCAGATGGCACTGATACTGACGATGACGTCGAAGCTATCGATTCCGTTAAAATTCCGAATAAATTACAAGTTTCGAGAAACATTCCACCTGATTCGCTTAAAATTCCCTCCCTTTCCCCTCCTCCAAATACACAAGCCCCGCATATTTTAGGCCCCACCCCTTTGCTTAGAATACTGGATGCGGTAAATATTGACAGTCGTCCGCGATTCCGTATCGTTAAACTTCGTAGCGCGCATAATCAAAAAGCCGGCCGCTGGACTTGTTTAGACTTCTCTGATCCCCCGGCCAATCAAATCTCGCTATCACCCGATGGCTCTGTCCACAGACAAAACACTTCTTTTGATCCTTTCACCGCTGGGATTATTTACGCCAATGGGTTTTCATCCGTGGCAAGTATGTTGGATTTGAAATCCGGTGAAGCGGAACCTGCATTGGATATTCAACGATCCGTGTCGATGATTAGCGTTATAGATGCTTCATCACGATTGGACGATCACTCATCCAATGGGATCGCTTCATCTCAATTGTCAGTGCCTGTTTTGAGTCAGCAGCAGGGTAGGAAATATTCGTTCGATTCAGCCTCAAAACAAAATGCAGAGAGATTGATAAATAATGATGCTTTTAGTTTACAGAGTAACGGGAGGGGGGTAGTTTTGTCCGCACAAGGTTTAAGGGGGGAGGGGAGGGGGGAGGGGGAGGAGGGTGGGGTGGGAGACGGGAATGATTCAAGGAATTTATTTTCATCATCGTCTTTGAGCAGATTATGTGATGAACATGATGTTGCAAATGGGTAAGTGTGCGGATATAGATTGGTTATTTTGCATAATTATTTATATTATTTTGTGCTATAATTTATTATAAATATTTATATTTTGTATAATGTATATTTGTTTATAATTTGGTTATTTAGATAGTTATTTGTGTATAGATAGTTTGTCTATATGTTTGTTGATATAATCAGATATAGATATTTATTTATTTATTTAATTTTCTATCTTATCTTGATTTTATGTCATATTGTTAGTTTTTATTGCTATTATTATACAATAATTTATGGTATAATTATTATAAAGCAATGAGATTGTTTTGTAATTATAGCTCATTTATTGATTAATTGAATCAGCTTGCAATAATGAAAACAACATCTGTGACTGTATAAATATAAATAATGATTGATATCCCTAATAATATTTGCTCAATGTTTATGCTGCATGATATTATGCTTTGGATGATCCTATGTTTTGAAATAAATCCAGAATTCTAAACTTTTAATGAATGTCTAATTGTGAGATATGTTTAAAAGAGTCATGTACAATGATTTTGTTTTTATCAACTGCATTTGAAATGCTGTAAATATATTAGTTTAAAAAATGTAACAGATTTTGAACACATTCTTTCAATGGTTATTAAGTTCAATTTGTAAATGTGTTAAATACTGTTTGTTGGGGTTTCTGAATCTTTAAGTATATAATTAAATGCACAAATTTTGTGTTTATATAAAAAACATGAAAGCAGTCTACACCATATAATATGTATAATGAGTGTACACTTTTTTAGGTTTTTTATATAAACGCAAAATTTCTGTATGTATGTATGTATATATGTAGTGTATATATTGAAAATGTAGTGTATACCGTTGAGTAAAATGACATCAAAATTTATGAATAGGAATCTCAAGTGTTAAGAACTTTCATTGATGTTTTACTTAAATCTATAACTAAGTGTTCTCTATTAAACTTTGGCCAGCATTAACTAGCTATTTCATCTCTTAATTGCAAGATCTGTCAATCTCAAGCTGTAGTACTTCAGAACTTGTAATGTTTTAGCAATTTATCACCAAGGAGCCTTTTTGTGCTGATGTGACTTTTGTAAATAATCAATTTTTCTTTTAGGTGATGATTATGGGGTTATTTTGTTGGGGATGTGATTTAAAAATTATTTTTTTGTTGCGCAAATTTTTGAGTAATTTATTGAGATTATTTCTGTAATTCTTAGGGTTAGGGTTGGCGTTAGAATTCGGGTTAGGGTTAGGATTGGAGTAGGGCTAGTGCTAGGGTTTGGGTTAAGTTTATGGTTAGTTAGGGTTAGGGTTACTGATTGAATTGACGTGGCCTTTTTGTTGTGTTAATGTATTCGGGGCCGTTTTGTCAGAGGTACCATAATAATCAGATTCTATCATAGACTGTAGTAAAATGATCTTAGTCAAAATGACTTGTTTTCACCTGATTTCTATGCTTCTTACTTCTTCTTTTTTCTCCACCGTTATGATATTATGAATCAATATAACTCGTCTGCAGATTTTATCTGATTGTAAGCCTCTAAGCTGGTAACAAGAGATGTAGCAACTTTATTTATACAACTAAAAGATAACCAGTTCATAACAATATGGAAATATTTTATGCATTCTTGGTGAAATACAATGTTGGAATCTGTTTTATATGTTTGTTGTTTTATATAGCTTGTAATATATGATTGAAGATCATAATTTGAGTGGTTATTATGTTTTAATATTTGCATTTAATTATATTTTCAGCTTTCATTATATTTTAATTATTTGTGTTACATAGTATTCTTTATACTATGTAGTTGTGTATATTGTGTATTCTAATTTTTAGTACAATTTAGTTACAATAATATGATATATTATAATATTTAGTAATGATGATGTATAGTAATGATGATGCATAGTAATGTTGATGTATACTATGCAGCATCATTACTATACATGATATAGTAATATATAATGTATACATTACATATTAATGCATACATATATAATGTATACATTATGTAGTAATGATGATGTAAAGTAATTTCTCTATGTTATTGCTTTGTAGTCAGTTGACTGATGGAGTGACTCGTATTAATAGTAAGATAACTGAAGCTATGGTCAGTCTATTTATAGATTACTACTTTAGCAAATATACTAGATCGATTCTATTTATATAATAATTCTACTGATTTCTATATAATTTATCTACCATTAATAAGATATATAAATACTTAATTTCTAGGAAGAGTATTAATTGGATTTTGTTAAGAGTGAGCTGTTCACTCGTCACGTGGTCTCTACACACTGCATTGGTGTCATCTTGTACTATATTCTATGCTGGCCTATATATTGATGTTATATAAAGTTTGAATCATTGTCTTTTACTCCAAGTTTTTTGTCCTGATGTGATGTTAAACTAACAAACAAATAGTCAAACAATCTGGATGCTGAATTGCAAGCCTTACAATAAGATTCAAACCTGGCACCTCTCTGTTTCATAGTCTGTATCACTAACCACTTGAAAATATGAGACTCAAATGATATTGCTGTTATTTTATATTAAATCAAAGATTAAATCATCTTTGATATTATTTTACATTAAATTAAACACGAAGTAATATTTATTTAATAAATATAATAAATATAATGTTGTAATGTAATTAACGTAATATTTTCTATTATTTTCTAGGATTTAGTAAAACGACATTTGATGTACACAGTAAATGAAGAAGTTGTAAGTTTACAATCAGCAATTAGAAATCTCACGATAATAAACGAACGTTTATCAGATGAAAACAAGTTTCTTCGTTTAAACGCTTCGACTGAAACGCTAACGCGAATAGATCACGCTAAACGGTAGCGTTATTATTACGTTAAGTTGCTCAATATTAGCGGAATTGGATTATTTGATTGGATAGGAGATTTATGAGATTGCGGGATTTAGCGTCTTTGCAATTTGACTGCCTATGATTGGTTGTTCAGTTGCATGATTAAGTTTGAATTTGCGAGTGGAAATTATGAACCGGTTTATTTTTGAAAAATTACAGACTTGATTTTTTGACTAGGCTCTGAATCAATTCTTAGTGTATCTATATTTAGATTCATTATTTATATAAATACATAGTTTATTATAGTTTGGATTAATAGTAAAAGGTGTTGGGCTAGGGTTAGGGTTAGGGTTTGGTCAAGCACTTTTTAAAAGGATATCTTCAGAAGGTAAGCTCGTGTATTTTCAAATATTTGTCATTCGTTGATGAAATTTTTATTGAAAGCGATGTCATGATCAATGATCAAAAACTTTTTGATCAAACTTTAATGATCAAATTTTTTGATAGACGATCAAATTCTTATTCTTGATTTCTCAAACTACATTCTACTTTCTGTTTTGATTAGTTTTAATATATCAGATTTTATCAATTTTATTCGCATTTAATTTTTTTTATTAAAATTAGTGAAGCTGTTAATTTTATACCTTAATCTGCTGGTTTTATGCCTTAATCGTGCCTTGAAACGAAAGGAATGCCTTAATTTGTGCCGTAGTGTCATGCCTTATGAAACAAGCGTGCCCTTTTGTAATAAAAAAATCAAACGGCACATTTTGGTTGCCGTTATGTTGATAATTATAGTAAGCAGTAAAGTGTTAAAAGATAGTTTTTGCATCTAGCAATATTTGTACAATTGAGTCAGCTAAATCGACAATTTTAGGGTTAAGATGCCTTGTAGATTAAGTAATTTTAAGGGCTAGTTTGTTTTTATAAAAGTTGTATGCCTTCCATTTAGTGAACTGTTGTTTTTATTATATGATGCCCTAATGTGTCTGTGCCTTTAACAGATTATGCCTTATCTAATCACACAGATTATGCCTTAATTGATTAATTAATTAGTTGTAACAAGTCTTAATGGTTAATTATAACAAGTTTTAAATGGTTAATTTTTACTGCGTTGTAACAGGGACTGATGATTTTAAACTTTTTATTGGAAGGTGAAAGTTTTAATTATTTTGATTAAAATTCAGTCAAAATTCAGAAGTCAAGCTTAATGTCTGGATCGCAATATTAGTTGAAACGGGATTCGAACCCGAGACATTACCATTCTAAGAGAACTGCTGCAATCGCTGTGCAATTTACAACTTTAATATTAGGTTCTTAAATGTTTTATAATGTGGGTTAGAATTAATGCACAGTGTGATCAATTGTACTGGTCGTTAATTTTTGCAGCAAATTATATTTGACACCTTTTTTATAAAGGATCGTTTCAGTATATAAGTTAACTAGTTTAAAGGATTGTTTAAGTATATAACTAGTCTAAAAATCCATGTTACCACATTCTTTAGCCACTGGTTAAATAATCATTTATATTGCAAGTATTAGATTATTTTTTTAAAGAAGTGTGAGGGAATATTCCCCCCTTTAATCCCCCACCCGTGTGGCTCCAGTTTAAATATATATATTTGTAATTTATAATTTACTTGCAATCAGAATTTCTTTACTTTTTATTTGCGTTATTTTATCGAATTTTTTATTCCTAGTCATTTTCAATGTGTGACTCGAAAATTGGCCCTTTCGATCAATTTTGAGGGTTTGGATTGGACTTAGGGTTAAGGTTATATTTGGTTAGGGTTATAGTTATTGAATGAATTTATTGGGTCGATTTTTGGAGTTAATGTGTTCGTGGTCAATTTTTAAGGGTAGCAATTTTTTAAATAAATAATACAGCTGATTTAACTTAAAATTGTTTTATTTTTATTCACATTTGCTATAATTGTATTTATTGAACTTTTCTCTATTATTCAACTTAGTCTCTAATGAAAAATTTTACGAATTGAATAATATCTAATTTAAGCGCGTTACTAAAGGCTGCAGCAAAATAGTGAGCATTCATGAGATTTGAACCTGGATCGGTTGCGCCTGAGTCCGATGCTCTAATCACTCTTCTATTGAGTCTTGATTCAGTTAAAGTGATATGTCAATAATATAAATAATGCAATAATATACAATGAATGTTTAAGTAAAGTATAATGTGTTTAATTTTCTTGAAAGTATAATTATATCAAGTTATCAAGATTAAGGTCTAATAATAATATTGCTAACTTATCGATTCTATTGAATAAATTTTAATAGGGACTAAACTGAATATAATATTGTTGTTATTCATAAAAATAGGTTCAAGTTTTAAACGCGCTTGCCCCCCTGTCATTCCTAAATAAAAATTATATGCTTCGTTTTGTTAAAAACTCAAGCATTCGTTCTTGGTTTCTGTATTTCAGTTGATAACGCTTAATAAATGCCTTCTTATTCCGATGTGTAATTCATCAAAATATAAATGTTTTATAGAAAAGTCTTTTATTGTAACATTATGCTGTAATAAAAAGGTGTTGACGTTAATTTTTGAATTTATGACAATCACTGAAACTCTATGTAATATTTCAAACCTATTGCTAGTTAAGTATTATCATGATTAGCATTGATTACTGTTTATATACTAATATTGTTAACAATACAGTTCGTATAATTGACAGCTTTGCGGTATATTTAATAGAATAAAGTGTTAGAATTATAAGAAATGGTTATAAAAATATTAGACAATCATTATTTAATAAATATTATAAAGGGATTGTATTTTTGACTTGTATTTTGAGCTCCTCATAAATTTTCTAATCTTTTTTCCTTATGTACTCTTATCTTGAGCCTACAGTTTATCAGCTTATTCTTGATCTTTCTTCCTAATGGACCCTTCTCCCAACCCTACAGTTTATCATCTTATTCTCTAATCTTACTTCCCGATGTACCCTTCTCTCAAGCCTACAGTTTATCATCTTATTCTTGATCTTTCTTCATCGTATACCCTTCTCTCAAGCCTACAATTTATTGTCTTGTGGCTACGATAAGCTACAATAATGCTCAAAATAACAAAAATAACAATGTGACGCTTTAATGATATTTTAACTGCAATAATTAAATACACGATTGCTTGTGAAAAGCTGCAAAGTTACACGTCTGTGATTATTAATCTTGTAGTATCAATATATCATTATTAGTAACTGTCAATATTCAATGACAGTTTGCATATTGACATCTCATATACGTCAGTTCAAGTACTGGTTTTTTGTACGCCAAAAGGCTGTATACTCTAACTAGGATTAGGGTTAAAATTAAGGCTAGGGTAAAGCATAAAAAATTCAATCTCAGCGTATAAAAGTAAGTAAACAAATAGCATATATATAATATGTCAAAAGTCAGTTTTACTTATTTTCTTGATAGAAATTATAATTAATAATGACGTGACATTTATGACATTTAATCAATAATGACATTTTTGTGACGGATAGAAGTTAGTAGTTAATTCAATCAGAGGACATATTTTGACAGTTTCAGCTGACACGGTGCCAAGTTATGCAATAAGATGACACATTGTGACAGTTTTAGCTGACACAGTGTCAAGTTATGCCACAAAATGACACATTGTGACAGTTTTAGGTGCCATATTATGCCACGTTCAGATATTTGGCATGATGTGCAAAGTGTTCTCCAATGTAGGTTGATATAAAGTAGTAACTGTGATCATAACCCTAAGACAAACAGAGAGAGATATAAACACACAGACAGACAAATAGACAGACAGCTAAACAGACAGAGAGAATGATAAACAGACAGATTAGATAAGCAAACAGAGAGACAGATAAACAGACAGAGAGATAAACTTAAAAATACTTAACATTTTACTATAATTGATTAAAAATCAAATTTATCCAACAATTTCATCTCATTAATATCAGAAAATAAAAACTTGATTCTATTTAGACCAATTCTGCACACCTTGAAATAATCTTTATTTCTACAATAACCAGCTTTTTCACAGAATACTAGTACTGATATAAATAATGTGCAATATTTCTAATAAAATGCATGCATACCTCGTGCATGCGGAGAATAACCGGTATTTTTGCCGCAGCGCACGCATGCACAAAGTTTTCAGGCAACAACTGAGACTGATGCAAAAACTGATCTTCTTTACCCTAAAAAATATAATATGGCGTTATAACTCCACCCCCCAGAGCTCCCCAAAGCTAAATCTAACACTAACCCCTCTCCAAATCTTAAATTTACCCCCCAAAATCTAGTCTATTAAATACTCGTTTGCTACAATAATGAAGCAAGTTAAGTAAAAGATGATTTCAGGTGTTCGTAGAAATACACAATCATTACTTGATCAATAAGGATATCAGCAGGTGGCCCTTGGTAATTCTTTGTCAATGAAACTGCATCAAAGGCCTACAGATAACAAGTTAATAAAAACCAACAAAATATATTCATTTCATTCATATTTAGGTTACAGTTACAATAATTTATATACATAACCATTTTACATTTAAAAAAGTTATTCAAAATCAACGCAATACATTCACATAGAGGGTACAGTTTCTATACCCTCTATAGTTCTATCTATGTTTCTATCTATCGCTATGTTTCTATCTATCGCTATGTTTCTATAGTTACATTATATAATTGATATATAACTATTTCATGTTTCAAAATATCCTTACAAATAAAAATAATATAAATATATAGAATAATAATACAATAGTTAGAATTCACAGAAATTCAACCTGGAACTGTCAACATCTTATCAATTACTTTTTATAAATTTAATAACCTGAGATATAATCACAATATTTTATACAATCCTCACCTCCCAAGTAGATTTATCCTCCCCCAGATATCCAGTGAGGGCCTTCTGCCCCCAGGCACATTGTGTGGGGTTACAAATTGGAGCGAACGCCGATACACTTTTGTAAAAACCGGGATTTTTTAGATAACAAATCAATGCACCGTGACCCCCCATGCTAGAAAAAAGCACACCTTTTTTATGCAGACAAATGGTTATACTTACAAATAAAACGAAAGTTTTACATTACATAAAACAACTAGTACATTTGAAATAGTAGATTAGAAGTACTAGCAAATAAAATATGCAAGATTTAGGAGCAAAATGTAATAAATTTTTGATCTTAAATGAAATATATAATTCATAACATTTTTATCTTGTAACGTCACATCAGCCCAAAAATGTAAACCGGATGCTGAAATACCAAGTGATAAGTGAATGACTCGTAACACAACGCAGTAAATAATTTTACTTTTGGAATGACAGGGGGCATGCAAAGTATAATACCTAAACCAATTTTTATTTCAAAAGGAAATCTTCTATGAAATATCACATAAGAAAACCTAGGAAAAAAAAGCATAGTACGAAATTATATTGACTTAAATAAAAAACGTAATTTATTGGATATATTAATGATTTACCAAACGTAACAAGTGAATTCATAGAAATAAATAACTCGATATATAATTATAATTATTAATTAAATAATGCATCTAACCTGTGTCCCATGATAGATTGTCTGTCAGGTAAAACTGGAAAGTTAGCATTTATCAATCGAGGCAGCTACATTGTATCAAAGAAATACATACATAAACAATTAATACACAAATAAATATAAAATATATGCTGTATTTTACAATAGGTCATTTATATTTAAATGATTTAAATATTTTATTTTAAATTAATATTTAAATGCTAAGGGTTAGGGTTAAGTTTAGAGTTGATTAACATTAGGGTTGTATGTATAGTTTACATATTCAGGGACGATTTGTCTGGTTAATTAATTCAGGATCAATTTGTCATGTTAATGTATATATTATATATCATATATTATATGTATAGATCATATTATCCCGTTACTGTATTCAGATTCATTTTATCTGGTTAACGTATACAATGTGGTTTGTCTAGTTACTGTATTCATAGCTGATACATCTGGTTAATGTATTCAGCGCTGATACATCTGGTTAATGTATTCATAGCTTATATTTCAAGTTAATGTATTCAGGGCTGATACATCTGAATAATGTATCCACAGCTGATACATCTTATTAATGTATTCATAAATAATACTATTATTGAGCTTGTTTTTCTAACCTCAATGGTAACATAAGAATACATGCGGTAGTTTTTCTTAAACTTTTGTGTGTTAGCATCCACATAGAAGCCAGCCCCTGTACCAAAATCCCACGAATCATCTTCTCCCTCTATATTACATCCACCTATCAGAACGCACGATACAATTATACGACCTCATTTATAATCAGGTCAGCCAGTCAAGGCTTGGAATTATTTTTCGGATTACAGTAATAATTTTCTAGTAATGAATTTTTTTATAGTTAAAAACGGATTTAAAAAAATATTAAAAAATAAATAAAAATACTAAAATATGATCACAAATCCATATATTTAATGATTGTGTGTGTAGAAACCAAGTGATAAGTGAATAATTGACTTATAGCCGTAAATAATTTTATTGGGAATGACGGGGGGTCATGGTGGGGAGGGGTGCCAGGCGTGCAAAAC
>JAQIXG010000605.1:0-29840 GCA_034700105.1 Oconnorella tubifera
ATATAACGAGAATAAGAACATTTGATAATATGTAGGTAGTGTTTGTAAGTACTAAAATGTAACTAAAAAATTAAATATGATAATGCAAAAATTGATTAATCTATAAACAATTCTTTCTGTTACTAGAATCATGCGAATAATTGTAAATAAAATTGCAAAAAATGTAGCTTACATATTTCGAAATGTAGTCTCGGATATTTTGACTTCATGCACAGTGTAAGCCTATAATCAAGATAAAGATAAATCTTTATTCGTCACAAGGAGACAAAAATAACATCAGGAAAATTGAGTATACACAGGTTATAACACTTCGTGCTGCTAGAATTTACCCAAATATGTTCATAGAGATAGTTTATATTAGCTTATTTAAAGTTATTTGACACAGATTACCGTACTTTGATTCTGTATTTCACTGCATGGACTAATAAAGACAAATGCAGCCACGGTACACTATGAGGGCTGTTTAATGTTGTTGTGGTATAGTAAAATTATTTAAGTTTAACTCTTGTTTACGCGATATTATTTCGGGTGAGTGCTTGTTCATTATATCTTTAACTAAATAGCAGAGTTTCTTCAACAATATGCGATATCACTTATGAGTAAAATTTCATAATAATAACGAAAATAGAAAGCAATGATAATTAATTAAAGAACTTAATAGCGAAAGCTCGTATTAGTAAATATAGTTGTAATATTAGTATCACATTACTGCATTTTACTTTTGAAAATGTAATATGAAATATTGTAACTGATACATTTTTATCAATTAATTTCCATGCAACCATGCATGCTCATTCGATTCTCTACTCTATGATTTCATTGCCACTTATTCATCTTACTCAGTTTGCAAAACTAATCGGCTAAAGCACACTTAACTCTGTATCACCACCAGCAAAACTTTTTGTCCAATTCACCGAGTCAATGACCGAAAACATTTTCAAGATGCATTTCATTCATTTTTATAGTTGCAGACGACTACAAACTTCGTTGTGTATATTTTACGACTTGGCTCTGTTTGTCCATATCGTACGGTTTCAGTAAAAACTTGCAAACGGCAGAGAAATGAAGAAATACTTTCAACTGATTAGAAATTGTTCGAATGTTTAACGTCTTTTCACGGCTTGCTCTTGCACGCTTGTTAGCACAGTGGTGTTTGAAGAGTCAGACACTAAATAGAGAGACGGAGCATGAGTTGCAGGAAATGAAAGGCATACTAATGTCATTTTGCATCAAAATTCATTGAAATATAGAATTTTTGCGGTATAATCAGTGGTTTATCCAGGATTTTACAAAGATTGTTAGATTAATACAGAAAGTATTTGATGATTTTTTTTAGATTATCACTATTTTACGTCTCCGCATACTAACTCTTTTTACTAAATAGTCACAAGGGGAATTAATCGTTTAATTAACAATAAACTAACACTTTTAACACTTCAAATTGCCTGCAATGGGGAGTCATAACCCCCATATCATTTCCTACTATTTACGGGAAGTGGAGGGGGGGGTGCAACAATCGTCTTTTATCATGTTGTCTGTCACAACACATCAGTTGCAATTGTCACTGACTTAGTTTAGATCCAGATCTTTTGCTCTTCGGTTGACCCATCGGTTCACTGCTTCTGTATGAATGAAATACTTGACAGCGCGGTCGGAGAAGTACAATCACGTTGTGCTACTTAATAAGAACAGCAGACTCTGTTTTGAAAACCGTTGACTTAGATCTGCTTAAAAACCTAGCTGCGTAAAAATCTGAGAGTTAGCCAGTGATGTTAACAAGAACTTGAATCGCAAACCCAAGACCGAAGTCAAGGACTTCACACTTAGTCTTTGAGGACAGGTCAAGGCCAACGTCAAGGTCAAGGACTAATATTACTTATAAGTTCGCTTATTGCTACGTTTCTTGTTTCCTCTGAGATATATTTTACACTTATTATTGCTATAGGTGTACAGAATAATTAAAAATTTCATTATTCGAACTATAAATCAGCGATGGAGCATTTGAAATCACTTTCCAGTACAATTCTAAATGCCAAATTTACCTCGCGTACGTCTGAACCTGATTTATGCGTACTTCATTCTACTGTTGTAATCCACTCGTTGAGAAGCGTAACTGTATACAGTAGGATTCACAAACAAGTGGCATATGTTTAATGAAGTCAGTCTCGCTGCGTTTAGCCGTCCTGTTCTAATCAGCAGATGCGATACCATTTGCTTCTTGGTTCTATCTAATAAGCACATGGACAGATTTTTAAATATCAGACAATTCCACTTTCAGAGAATATAGATGTAATGTTTGTGATAAGAATGAGTAGAACAAGTTTAATTAATGCCATATTTTGATAAAATATTGGTTTATAAGTTTAAAGTTTGAACTCAAATTAATAGATAATTCAATGTGATGTCTTCAGTTGATATCCGTTTATAACTTTTTAAAACTTTGTAAAACTTTATGACATTGGAAGTCGGTGTTTTTATTGAATTAAAAACTTCGCAATTGCTGTTAAAAACACGTGAAATTACTCGTAAGATAGATTGACTTATCATAATAAAAACTTTCTTTGCGACTGTCTGAACGATTCGCTCGGTTTTTTACCAAGCCAAAGATTGTTGTTCCCGACAATCGTTGGCGATATAACTAAAATTATCTCTAAACTAAAGCATAATAATAACTATGTTATTATTTAATTTTAAGCGAGGTGAATCTTTTTATGATTGATCACACTAGCATTTGAAGCCAAATCGGTATGTTAATACTTTGACAAAAATTTCGATCAAAAAAGAATTGTTTTTTAACGTTTCACGTCTATCCTATTATAACAATAATATTACCTCAATTGTCTCTGCTGCAGTAACACTGCAGTTACCAAACTGTCTTTAAAAACTTAATAAAAAGTTATTTTTACGACGGTCACTGAGATAGCTTTTAACTAACAAATGAAACAGTCGTTGAGACTATTGCAGAACTATTATAATCGCCAAGACAGTCGCCGACAAATTAACTCATATATTGATATAGCTTAAAGAAGTCGTAACACCTCTTTCTTATAAACACGCGCTTTCAATCTAACAGACAAGTTGCGTAGATTAGATGCAATCAATTATTGTTTAGAAGTTTTAGTTTCTTGCGTGGAGGACATTATATGAAATGAGATACTTGCAGGTCTGAAACTTTAGCTTCTTCCAGTTTTACGTGAACAACATCGAGAGCCGCTTGAAGCGATCAAAAATGAGATAAAATTCAATGTTCTGAATATAAACTCTGACTGATTAAACGTAGTAACTGCTTTTCATATCCAGCCCAAATGTTTATCAACAAGTTTTATAGTTGTGATAAAATACCTTAAAAAACTAAAGCGTGCAGACATTTATACTGAAAGAATTATTGAATAATTACTAGCAAATTTCGTTTTATCTTTTAATAGATTAGCAGCAGCAATATATTTCAAAAATATACACAAAGTATAAAATGTACACAAAATGGGTAAATACATTGTATAATAAGTTTATACATGAAACTTTATTTTCAGTTAAAATTATAACAGCTCCCTGAAAACAGATATTCAGTTAATTAAAATGTGATATATAAATTTGTTGTATTGACATAAACATTTTTATATAATGTCTGTAATTGATTTGCAGGTGTTTGTGTTTATAATTTGACTTAAACTTAACTAGATTTTTGACTGAAGGAAATTGTGCGAATTTGAATATGTATACCAAATGTATAATGCATACAATTTTGAAAAGTAATATTTTTAATGTTGCATTATTTAAGTGTTCAGCTGATTTTTCCTTGATCATTTATACAATCTTGCTATTATCACCTTGCTACATATTGTATTGATGAGATTATAAGTGAACAAATAAATAAATTTACAAGGATTTTAAAACCAATTGCTTATTTGATCAAAACCATAAGATTTCCTAATATTTTCCAGACTTTTGGCAGGGACGTCATTTTGTTGGGGACTAGGTGGGGCATTTTATGCAATTTGCCCCCCCCCCCCTGGAAAAGGCAAGTTATTGAAAATATATAACAATCTGATTTAAAAGAAAGAACAGCTATTGTTCTAAAGATAATAAGCACAACTTATCAGTCAAAAACTTTGCCTGGAGACAAAAGTAGATAAGAATATAGCCAAGGTCAAACAATGGTTCAAGTGTCTTTAGGAAAAAGATTGCAGAAAGGCAATTGAAAATAGACTGATAGCTGACTAATTGTAATGGAATGTAAGCTTATTCAGATATTCTAACTCGAGTTGGGGAACTATAATTTTACTGATTCTTAAAAAAAATCATGTTGAATGTTCGGCATTGCATCTTTTGTCTCGCGTGAAACTACTCCCTCAGATATATCCAACTAAGTCTCCTTTTTTTATGAAAAAAAAAAAAAAAATTATAAGACGAGGCTTATTATCCTTGAACACTTTATCAAAACAGAATTTTCTCTTTCTTTCGTATTGGCATATTAAACTAAATTGACATTAGTTATTAGTTGTTAGTTAATGGGCGTATGTTCTGATTTTCTTGAAAATTAAATGACAATAATATTAAATTCAAACACTAGTTTTAATCTAAATTTCATTCAAATATTCGACTTTTCTATATGTTATAGAAATCAACAGATTGAAATATTAATACATAATATACTCAAATAGCTTCTCGATATCTTCTACAAAATACAACATTACCTTATCCATTTTTAGCTGTTTAACTGCTTATTGTTTTAACTATTATTTACGAAATCAGAATCTTATTTATTTTCAGTATGTATTATCATTCTCTATATCATCAGTCTTTTTTGTTATCCTTCTCATTGCGTAATCGATCAGAAATTGATTTTAAAATATAATAACTTTTCTATCGCCTTCTAACAAGCATGCCCCTCAATTACAACTTGCCATTTATAAAATATCTCTCGCTACCTCCCCTTAATCACATCGTGGCGTCACCAATGAGTCCCTCGTGACAGTGGTTTAAGCCTCTCAACGGCTCATTGCACATGTCTGCATAGATTTAGAACGCGACCGTGAAGTATCGAAAAAACATGATGAAAATCTCTCGAAGAGCGTTATTAAGCTGTAAATAAACACAAATACTTCAAAGTTATCACGTTTTGAAATATTCATAAATATTATTTCTAATTACAATTTAGAATTTATATTATCTGCAGTTTTGCGCACTCGTTTTACATTATTTTAATTTATTTATTAAGTCACTTATTGTGCATTAATTTATCCAATCTGCGTTCAAGTTGTGTCTTGCATATTGTTATGTAAGAAATCGTGACAATGACTACAATGATGATGACTCTTGACGTTTTGACATGACGTCAAGCTTCATTAACTACCGCTGACAAAGACGACTCGGTGCTTCTTATAAATGCTGCGGATGCTGAGTGAGCTTATCGTTTATGATAGATCATCATTCAGTCGGTTTATCGCAATGCGAAACCTGTCAGAGACGAATGTTATGATTTAGAAATTTATCTCTTGGGGAAAGTTGAATTTGCGATTGAGAGCGTTCTAAAACTTTGTGAAAAGTTCAGATTTCTTCACGATTATAAACTTTATAAGTCGACATAGCATACGTAAAAATCTTCGATCGATGATAATACAATTTTATAGGGAGGATGAAGTATTTCATATTGTTTGATATATATTGCAATTATTCGTCATTATTTTTGTCATTGAAAAGCTGTTAATTTTTAATTTTTTATATAATTGTAGTTGTTAATTATTTGTTTGTTTTATTTTTAGATTGCCTATATAATATTGTTCTAGTATTGTATGAATTTATAAATAATAGTATTTATTTGCAAATTCAATTTATTTTCAATTTAAAATTGTTATAGACTTGTACTAGTAATCTAAAGCATTAAATAAGTTAAACAATGACATTTAACTCAAGATTTTCATATAATATTGTAGACAGAATTGTATCAGATACTAATTTGAAATAACGTTTATTTAATTTGAGAGCATTATGTTTTACACGCAAAGTAACACATACAGACTCTATTACTTCTACACTGTCTACACTACAGTGTATGCTAATTATAAACCTTGGCATATTTGCTGCAGAATCAAATCACATGAAATCTCAACGTCATCAGACGGTGCCCGATGAACTGCGCACTGGTGACTACTACCGGGTGATCCGCGGCTACAGATCTCAATGCGAGGGGGAACTAGACCTTACAGTTGGTGACGTCATCTCATCAGTTAAACTGCTGGGCAACGGATGGGCCCTCGGAACTATTTACGGTGTTTCCGGCTGTTCGTGCTCAGTCGGAATCTTTCCGGCAGAGTGCGTGGAACGCTTAGATGTTGACGTCACGCCGGAAACATCTTCCGCAGTGTTTCCGTCTAGCGTTGAACCAGCTCACGGTGGATATCACGCGGGAAACTGTAACGTGATGACTTGCTTAAGGCGAGTCACTAATAAATATCATTCTTAATGTTTATTTTATGCTGAATAGTTTCATAATAGTATTATTAATCATTTAACCTCAATCTAATTCAATTTAATCTTCCTTTCAACACCAATGTGCAACAAAACCTTTTCATGATTATATCAAGGGCCAATGACATAATAAAATTTTAGCGAATATCCGTGATTTTATGATGATCATACAATCACGGATTCTATTTTCGCTTTAGTCCTCTATTTTATATACTAAGATAAAATAAAGTGAAAATGCACGTTTTCAAATATTGATCAAAATCAACACGTTTTTTAGCGTTTCTTACACGCGTGTGATAATCAATGCTTTCAATAAACAATTCTTTATAATTATTTCATTACTTTGCAGATGTCAATGCGGTTCAAGACAAACTCAAAACTACCATTCTTCTACTCTACCACTGAAACGTAGCGAAGTTGTTTTGATTCAGGGCGAAAAGAAGCCGAGAATGATCGTAAAGCCACATCAGGACCAGACGCCACAACGAAATCAAAGTCATTACCAATACAGAGAAGCAGATCAAGAAAGACTGCCTCTTACAGGTTCTTCTCAGTCTGAAAGAAAAATGATAATTCAGAAGCAATCGAATGCCCTTCCAAATTGTTCAACACAAATTTGTCAAAGTCTTAATCTATCCAATTCGAATACACCTAAAAAGTCTACATTGCGATCGTTTGGTTCAAATTGGTCCAATACAAACTGCATCGAATCTGTCACTAACTCTTCCACAAATCTTGATAATACAAAAAACGCTATTTACTCTTTTGTACGAACGCATTGCGAGACAGATAAACAGTCTACTTTGTCTCGACACCCGTGTGTATTAACCGCTGTCTCAGCTTGCCGATCAAACTGTGATAGCAACCCGTCGACGTATCCGAGGATATCGAACCTTTACACTCGATCCAGTGTATACAATCACGCGGTAGATGGATGCGGCACGGTTGCGGAAAGATGTTGCAGTGAGATACTCAAGAACAAACATCAGGTTCCGAAATGTACACCTCCTGCGCCAACAGCGGCGCCGCAGAGCGACGCGGTGTATACGTGCGCTAGAGTACACCCGCGACCGAAGAACGTATCGGAGGCGTTGAAAACGAATCAATTCAGAGCGAAAAGTAGTTCCTCCGCAACAGAAAATAGATCGTTGAGATTAGTTGGTTCGTTGACCGTGGGATCGTTGATTGGTTTAGTTGTGTTTGTCGTGGCCTATTATCAACTGTTATATGATCTGGGGATTGCTGTTGGAATAGGATTTGTTGTCGGGTTTGTGGTGGGTGTTATTTTAGCTGTATCCAAAGTGTGTAGGTGTGTTTTAGCCATTCTACTACCGACATTATGTACAGGAAGGGGACGAGTGGCTTATTCTATATTCATGATTGGCTGTCTACTGGGAGGACCAATCACAAATATTTATGTAAACATGCAGGTAACAATTAACAGTTCTTCTTCAGTGAAAGTTAAAGGATTGATTTAATAGATAAAAGTTGAATTAAATTTACTAAGAAAATTTAAAAATCACCTAAATAAAATTATTATCATTCTTTTTAGAATTGTTATATTTCTATCATCATCTTTATCAACGTCATCATTCAACGCCATCATAATAATTTTCATGTTAACATTAATAAAATACAGTAATTATTATTAATTAAGGTTTAAATAACAATATTGTTATTATTCAGATAACTCTATCTTCGCTTAAACCTTACGAGCATTTTAGATATGTTGCAATAGAACAGATTATTAAAATGTAACAACAATTTTAAAATCATTTATCTTTGAAACCAAAGAGTAAAGTTGAAGCGACGTGCTTCTCTTTACTCTTACTTTACTCGTACTTTACTCTTTGGCGAGGGGGAGAGAATAACGTTTACGTGGGAGAGCTTGGCAGGGAGGGGGGGGGGGAATAAAAATAATAAGATTATTTCCAAGCTCAAAGGGGGAATGCGGGCCACGGTATATATAAGATATAAATGATATAGCCTTGCATAATGTAATGATACGTTCAAGTATAACTGTATAAGTTTGTACATGAATACAAATTGCATCGGAATCGCTCTCGCTCAAAACTATCAGCCATTTTATGTCTCTACTCTTGAGGCTTCGACGAAATATTTATTATTGTGAAGCGAAGAACGAAATGTCGCGTATACTTTATCGTTTATCCGACAACAACCGTTAGCAGAATATCCAATTTGATTTCATCGAATAACGATATTCAATTCAATATCGCGACGTTTTTCTTCGTCAGTAAATTAGAGACGGTTTTGGTCATCAATTTACGAGCAACAATGAAGGCACAATATAAACGAGCGACTGGGGTTTATTTATTGGACTACGTGTCACCTAGTGGTGACTTGCACCCCCACCCTCTTTGCAGTTTAATGTGCAAGTTGTTATAATCTGTGAATAATTTATATTTTATAAATTTGGAATGTGGGCTAAAGAATAACGATATTGAATTTACAATGGGATAAAACCATTCCTTAGTAAATTTATTTTATTCTTTGATAAAAACATTCCTTAGTGAAATTCACATTTTAATTTGTAATCTAATTTAAAGAAACTGTCGCTTTTTCCTTCTTGTTATCGTTAAGTTAAGAGTGAAGAGGGTGAAGAGGGGGGGGGGGAGGACATATATTTTAAAAGCCACTCATTTGAGCTTTCACATTTTCAGTTTATAATATGTGAAAAATTTATTTTAGAGATAGTATTTATTTTCTCTAACTATATTCCTACTTATACTCGGAGAGGAATAGCCATCAAATTCAGTGAGACAAATTTTTCTTCGTATTCAACTATGACCAGATTAAAATGAAAATCTAAAACAACTATAAAGTATATTCACGAATCGAAAATCGCATAGAAAAAGTCCAATACAATATCAAATTGTTCGCTTAGCCGCTGATTATCTCTATTTGCTTCCCAAGTCAAATAATACCATTATCTTTGCCGACCGTGCAGTATCGAGGATTCGATATAACATTTTGTTTAGATGTCCATGCACAATGTTAATATTAATAGGATTGGTTTAGTAAAGAAAAGAAAAAAATATACTCGTAAAATGAATATAAATCCAGCAATTGTAGTCCTACACGCAGTGCCGGATTTAGCTCATTTAGGGGCCTAGGCAACGATAAAAGCCGGGCCCCTATCAGGGCCCTATGACCTGTCCCCTCCGAGTCCATGGTCGCATAAAAAAATTGAAAATAAAAAATATGCGTAGGTCTATAGCGGGTTAATGACCTCTATAGCGGGTATATGACCTCTGTGGCGGGTCAATGACCTCTATCGCGGGTCAATGATCTATGTAACGGGTCAAGGACCTCTATTACTGGTCAATAATCTGTAGCGGATCAATGACCTCTATAACCGATCAATGACCTCTATAGCGCGTTAATGATATCTGTAACGGTTCAATGACCTCTGGAGCGGGTCAATGACCTCAATAGCGGTTATTGACCTCTATAGAGGATCAATGACCTCTACAGAGGGTCATAGACCTCTATATCGGGTCAATAACCTCTATAACGAGTCAATAACCTATATATCGGGTCAAGGAAATCTATAGCAGGTCACTGACCTCTATAGCGGGTCAATGACCCATATAGCGGGTCAATGACCTCTATAGCGGGTCAATGACCTCTATAGCGGGTCAGTGACCTCGATAGCGTGTCAATGACCTCCATATTGGGTCAATAACCTCTATAGCGGGTCAATGACATCTATAGCGGGTCAATGACATCTATGGCGGGTCAATGACCTCTATAGCGGGTCAATTACCTCTGTAGCGGGTCAGTGACCTCTATAGCAGGTCAACGACATCTATAGCTGGCTAATAACCTAAATGGCGGGTCAAGGATCTCTGTAGCGGGTCAATGATCTCTGTCGAGGGTCAATGACCTCTTCGCGGGTCAGCAACCTCTATCGCGGGTCAATGACTATATATCGGGTCAATGACCGCTATATCGGGTCTATGACCTCTATAGCAGGTCAATGATAAAATGAATAAAAATATAGTCTGCCTAAGTCAAAGTCCGGCTCTTCCTACACATTGATTTTATAAACAAGATTAATATAGTGACACTTTAGACTTTCGGCAGTTAGGATTGAAAAAAATTAAGAAACATCTCCACTTAATATTTAAACAGAGTTTGTATACTCGTTTCTGAACTTGAATTCGTAACTTCAATAAGAGGATTTTTAGAATGCTTAAAACGAAGGCGAGCAGATCAGATTAAATAAAAGCCATTTCAATAATATATAATGTATATTCTTACAACATGCACATTACTGCAGTCACGCAACCAGAAATTGACTGACTGAAGGCGGGGGGGGGGGTGCTCTTCCAAAAATTTAAGTTATGTTCTTATTAAGCTTCCGCACTGACAAAACTCAGTTTGACTGAAATTTGCAAGTCATGGATCGAACTACTGCCACGAACTGATCTTACAACAGACAGAACTGATTGAAACTGACCATGGACCGAATGACATATAGCCAACTATTTGTTTGCTTTGAGCAGCAGATGTCCCGATCTATGAGTTGCAATGCGGAACGCTCTTACAATCAGACTATGCTGCTACTTGAACCCTTTGACACAATGATGCTGCATGTTAATCACACTCTATTCGGACTCCAGGATACTGCAAGGGATGTCTGGAAGGGATTGAGTCCACTAGAAAATGGTCTGGGAGATATCGAGTCAGACTTATACAACGGACAGGCTCAACTGTATGGTACTGGAAAGGCAAGTATCAAACATTTATTATGAAACATCATATCTTAATTAAAATGAAATTTCATGTGAGCTAGCTTAACCGGCGATCAATTTAATATTAAATTACTAGCATCATATGTTTGCAATAGGTAGCAACATTATCTGCTATTAAATGTTAATGCTGTAACAATTTGAGCATAACCTTTTTGACTAGATGCATGCATATAAATGAATGATGTAAAGCATTACAAATTGTAGACATGTCGTAACTTGATAGAACGCGCTCATAATTCTTGCACGATGGGTATCCTCAGCGCTAGAGAACAATGTTTGGGAGTGATAGGAGCCCTGGGCAGTGTTTACCATCATGCACGAGACATACTGGATACCATCAATCCTGATAGATGGGCACCAAAACAAAATCTTCTTCAGCAGAAACATCAGACATTCAGTGGTAGAGAAAGGTAAGATAGATCATCTTGTAAGTTGTAATACAGCAAAATTGGTAGCGAGTGATACACTTGTCATTTTATTATAGGAGATAAATTGGCTAGAAGTGATAAAGTAATTTGAAATTTAATACTAGTCTTGTTGAACGTATAGATTGAAATGTTAATAAAATTAACATTAATTAATATTATTATTTAATATACATTGTTAAGCAACATTAAAATGAGTCCTGTAATGAAATCACTATGTCTTAAATCACACTAAATCTTGCAAGCAGATCTCAAGTTTTGCATGCAAATATTTATGTTTATATACAAGCAAATACTGTATAAATTTGAATTTATAAATAAATATATTTGTTAATTTCAAGACCTAATAGTTAATTAGTTCTTAAAAAGTAATTTATAATATAAATTAATTCATTTTCCATATAGGCTGATAGATGGCGTCCTATTACCCGATGATGATAACGATATTTGTGAACCGCTAAGTAGCCTAACTGTCTGTAACAGTCTAAATGACAGTGGCTCTCTCTGTCAGCCGTCCATGTGGGCAGGGGATGCCATACAAGATGCCATTAATGCCACACGTGTCGCTATGTCACATCTTCGTGACGCGCTGCAGTTTACTGTCGCGACTGAACCCTACCACAAGGCGCGACTCAACGCATCAAACGTAGTGTTCCGAATACGTCAAAGCGTTAACGATGAATTTTCCGCTAAGACTCAAAACTTTCTGATGATTGTTCAGATACTTATAAGATTAGTTCCAACTTGTGTTTTATTGCTGATCTATGCCGGATACAGACACATTAAGATGTACATCTGCTCTGATGTGTACGATAATCTGTACGTGAATAAAGAGTTCCGTTTGTTGGATCACAGACGTTGCGCATCCTGTGGAATTGACTCAAGTCTCCTGCCACTGAAAAGATATGAACTGAAATACCTGGCTGATACTTCCAGCAAGACGCTGTCTGAAATTGAACAAAGACTTTATCACATCGGTCTGTGCGTTTTTATTATGCTTCTGTTTATAACGACGTTCTGCTTTTCATTTGATTTCATTCTGTATTGGGTACTGTCACTGGTTGGTAGATACGGTAGCTTTGGGTATGAAGTCAAAGGAAGCGAGACAGATATGGGGATGATTGTAACGGGGGAAGGACTCATCGTTGATCTCTTGGATGTTTTTCTCAAGTCTTTCAATCCAGCTCAGTGGCCTAGTTATCCTGGAGTCATTCAGTTATGTCTACCTGAACCAAGTATGCCCTCAGTAATTTCAATCGTATCACTGCTACTGCTCCATTTCACTCTACTGCTTTCTATTCTTTTCAAAGCTCGACTTTTTCGTATACGAAGTGAAATTACCGGATTCTTTTATCCTGACAGAGAAAAGGATAGAATGATGCAGCTATATCGAATCGTAATGACGCAGCGTTTTCATCTTCGAGCGCGATTGCATAAAATAGCACAAATCAATCACTCGCTTAGAGAACACAACAAGTCAAGCCCGTTTATCTTATTTGCTCGGAGATTGCCAGTTTTCTGCTTTTTATGCAGCACCTTTCAGAGATGTTTGGTATGTGATTCGCGAATAAACGCGTTAAGTTTATATACATGTCCTAATCAGCAGTGCCGCGTGGTTTATTGTAAATATTGTATAACGGACCTCGGTGAAGTGTGCTCGATATGTGTTCAGGATGAATCGCTAGGTTCGAGTGATGTCAATTCATGCAATGATATCGATGACTGCTTGTTCTTGTACAGCCTTGCATGCAGAAAGTACAATGATTATTAGTACTTTTCAAAGTATGATGTACAGAAGGATAGTTACTACTATGACGATATCTAAACGGAAGTGCTATTAACCAAAAATTTTGTTCCTGATAAATTACAAAATACTTTCAGTAATATAGACTAAGTTTATTAAACATTGTTATTATTATACATTGCAATTGCGAGCTTTTGTTTATTATCGAGAACTCAGATAAAAAATGGCTTGACAAATGTAAAATAAGACTATACTTAACACAAATTCATTCTCCCATTTACAATAAGAATTAACTAAGAAATGGATCAAATATCTGAAGATGAAGGTTTCATTACACACAATTAAGCAAATAATAAATTTGCTGGTCCCAAACACATGTACTGCTGCTGTATCATGCAATTTAGACACTATTTCTTCCTCTTCTTCTTGACCAGAGAAAGTGGATACTCATTTGTTTGTAATGTAATGAAAGGCTGCCAGAATGAATTAGCTAGTCTAGGCATTATCGAAATATTAAAAAATAACTTTCACACATTTATGATCAGAAATTTTATTGCAGTTAATACCTTACCGTGAAATCTAAGTTCGAATAGTAAATTGATTAGAAAGTGACTAATAATTAATCAACTAAAACAATAAGAATAACTATAAAGTAGAAATGTGAAAGAGAATTTAATATACTGAATCCATAGAATATCTAAAAATGATTTTTAAATCATCATTAATTACAGTGTAGCATGAAATATATTCTTGTTTGTATAAATATTCCAGACAATTGATTGAAAAGCATCTGACATTAATTATGCCTATTAATTATTGCAACAAAATTGCTCTAATTAGTTACTCTTTTACAAAAATGCAGTAAAGACAGAATAGTAACATAATTTAATTCATAAACATCACTAAAAAAATTCTAATAAGAATAACAAGAGATGACATGAACAATTTTTACATTAATAGGTGGATAATCACTCAGATGGATGATTTTAAAATTTATTTATCAAACTTAGCAAAAAGATTAAAATTCATTTCTCTGTTCTCGATACCATTCAAAGTCGATTAATCTCTTATTTTTATAAATCACTCAAAAAATGCTATAAACACCAGAAAGTACATTTTTTAAATATTACAATAATAGAGTCTAACATTATACTATAAAATACTGTTAAACCACTTTACCTAATTTTACGTTTAATTTTATTTCCAATTAAATGCACTGTTGCATGCATTATAACCTATTTTACGCAAAATGAAATTCACATACAGTAAATAGATAAAAGGTTTGGATATTTTTTCTGTTACATGTATTATATGATAGCCCGTGAAAAATTAAATAATCATCTTTGTCTTCATAAAATCTAGTTCCTGAGTGACCATTATATTTATCCTATTGCTATTTTAGAAGTCAGTATTAGTTAAATTTTGATAAAGTTTTAATTCACAATCAACTTTTGAATTAAAATAAATATTTAAATAAACCATGCAACAGCAAAAAACTATCTAGCTATCTTTCAACTCCTCCATCCTTTCCTAACACGTCGCAAATTCACGTCACAACTCTCTCTCGTTCATTAACATGCATGCGTCTATGTCTTGACAGCGCGCTCGTCTCTCTAAAATGCATACCGCACATCTCGCATACATACGGCATCTCTCCCGTATGCGTGCGAACATGCGCCTTATGCGCCTGGCTCGACTTAAACCGCCTGCCACACGTGTCACAAGCATAAGGCCTCACTTCGCTATGTGTCAGCATATGTCGCTTCAACGACGTACTCAGTCCAAACGCCATTCCGCAAGTGGAACACATGTAACGAAGCACACCGCTATGTCGTAATATATTATGTTTTCTCATGGATGAACGATCACGAAACGCTTTCGGACATTGAGAACAGAGATAAGGGCGTTCACCCGAGTGTGTTCGCATGTGATCCTTGATGGATGTGTGGTACTGAAGAAGTTTGTTACAAACTGGACACGTAAATGTTTCGTTACATTTTTTTGTTTTTATAATCTTCGGGTGTGTTTGCTTATGTCGATTAAAGGAAGCGTAGTCATTGAATTCAGCCAAACATACCGTACATTTGTAACGCTTTTCACCTGAATAAAAGCTGCTCATTATATTATCTACTTAATACACGATTGAACTGTTTAATTTTGTAGCTAAATCTATGAGGTTCAAGTTCTGATGACTGTAAATTACAAATTTTATACTCTTCTGAAATGTGCTTAATTATATAGATTATATTACAAAATTTAGATTTACAGAAATTAATAATCTCTACAATAATTAAATATATTTAAATAAATAATATATATTATATATTTATTAACAATAATAATAAATTTGTCAAGTATCATATACTATTTAAACATTCGATTTTCTAAGCAAAAGTCAACTGGGTCTTCATCTTGTTAAATATTAATGGAAACATGTCCTACCACCCCAAACATTACTCCTTTTTCATTTTTGCAGCTGAAAAAAACTATTGTCAAATTATATTAAGACTTACCCGTATGAATTCGTCGGTGCTGCAACAAATTAGTTTTCTGTATAAACGTCTTATCGCACTCTTCGCACTTAAACGGTCGCACTCCTAAATGCTGCATCACATGCACTTTCAGACTATGCGCCGACGCGAATGTCTTTTCGCACTCGTTGCATACAAAAGGTCTCTCTCTCGAATGCGTCATCATATGCAACTCTAGCGTTCTCATATCGCGCAGATTCTTACCGCACAGCGCGCATTCAAATCCCTCAACATCGTTTGTTATGTCCGTCCCGTCGGCAACATGCACCCTCTCGTGTTTCATTAACCGCGTGGCAGTGGGGAAGCAATCACCGCATGCCGTGCACTCGAATGACTTATGCTTGCGCGAATGCTTGCGCAGTTCTCGCATAGAATGAAACGTCTCTCCGCACTTGTCGCAGCAGAAATCAGTGGATTTAACGTCCATTATAAGCTGCTCGACATCGGATACGATACATTCAAAGGTGGACGACGCAGGGAGAACGGTATCGTCGTCTTCTATGGATAAAATAAAATACTTTATACAGAACAGAAACGATATAATTAATACTAAAAGAAAGAAAGAAATTACATTGAAATTAAATTGAAAGAAGTTACATGATTAAAATGTCTCATCTTAAATTCAGAATTACATTCAATGGCAAATAAATATTCATTGTGTGATATCATTTTATATTGAATTTTTATTTTTTCAATTTATTTTTGAGATTTTAAGTTAATTTTTTGAAAAGATGAAGAACTTACCTATTTCCTCTTTAAATTCAATCTCTTCTTTAATCTCTACTTCTTTACCACTTCGTTCAGATGATAATAAAGTCACATCAGTACTCTCTCCGGACTTTAAAATCTGCGTATACATCCCACCCATCCAAGCCCCTTGGATCTCCTCCAATAACGCGTATCGATCAATGAACTGCATGTCGACGCATTGCGATGCCAAAAGCGCAAGATTTTTACAAATCAACTTTGTTCTGCGATATTTCTCTGTAGGCATAATCTCTACGGACACAAATTATGAAATAATTAAACTGCAAAGCAGCTTTTTCACTTACTACTCAGAAATAACTAATTATTTTATTAAGTGTAGCAGTAATAAATTTAAGTAACCTAACATTACATCAATTTATTACTGTGTTATATTTTATATGACATAATTACATTTGATATTACTTTATTAAGCTTGATATAACATTATATAAATGCAATTGATTACTTTTAGCTTTAGATTTTATCGCTTTTCCATTTGATTCGTGCTCTGAAAAAATCACAATCTGCATCTCTTTGCCCGCAACCCAACCCTGTTTTAATTCTTCTAAAAGTGCACAACGATCATCGAAGTGTTCGGACGATGCCAGAAGAGCTAAACTTTTACTGATCAACTTTGTCATATCATGTCTTTCATCCGGTTGAAGATCTGTAATAAGATAAATTAATATTTAGATTATTAAATTAATATTTAGATAGATGAAAAGATGTAAATTTCAATGTAAATAATTTTTAGTCCAATTGTTTTAGTTCTATTTTTTACTTAATCGTCCAAAACAACGTTTCAATCGTCCAGTGGGTCGTTCGTTTGTTGAATCAATCATAAGTCTGTGATAAATCAATTTATCTATGAAAGACCTTATCAATAAATCAAATCATAATTCTAAAATGTTCAAATTCAAAGCTTACCCATTTATTTGAACCCTAAATTGACCCTTAATCAAATTATAATCGATTAGACTTAAATTATTAATATCAAATTCAAATTAGACTAAATCATCGGGATAAGTATAAACTCTAAACTTTCTACATATAAATTAACACATTTATTAATAATTAATAATTACCCATTCTTTCTTCCCTGTACACGTTCATCCTGAAAAAATTAAGCAAATATTCCCTTTCTTTCCTAATAAGAAACTTACATAAAATCTTTTTAAAAAAAAAATAAAAGTAAAAATTACGAAAAAATTGTAAACAAGAAATCAAGAATTCATAAAGAATTTTGCGAAAGAAGCGAAAATGAATATCAAAATTAGTTATACTTTTTGACAAAGAAAGTAAAGGAATCAAATATAAATTAGTTCATATTTAATATTGCGATAAAATTTCGCAAAAATTATTTAAACGCTATAGTAGGATGCTAAGAATGACAATATTTATGTAGATGTTTATAAACAATCAAATTACTGCTCGGAATTACAAATTTCACCTCGGAATTGTCAGTTTTTTGACAACGCACGGTGCGTTATAAGTACGGAAAGTACTGCGAAATAAAATACCCCGGGTAGGCCAATTTTACATGCATCAAGTGTGAACACAGTGAAACGCAAGTTTTACATATATCACTAAAACTGTAATTTAATTTAATGTAAATGTAATGTAATTTAGTTTTAGTAGCACTAAAACTGTAATTTAAACTAGCAATGACTGCAACTGAACCATTAACAACTTTGTCGATTAGCAATGCTCTCATTTCTCAGGGTTCAAATCAGAGCGTTCAACGCGATTTGATTCCTAAGTAGTAGCTATCAAGGGCCACTTGATGACACAATGAGTGGCTGGGAGAGGGACATTAAAAACAACTGTGTATATATTTTTAATAAACAAACTACATGTCTTTGTATCTATACAAAGATTTAAACATTAACTCAATAAATTCAAAAGTTTACAAGCTCAACTACTTTGATGAAAGCAATTTTTAATATCGGATTTATTTATATACACAACGCTCATAATGAATAAATTGAAACCTTTTTCAGCTGGCTTTATTTCGTAAAAACAATGACATAAAAGTCTTTTGAGTTAAATAAGCAAAAAATAACTTTATTCATAATAACTTAATATACAACACGTATATTAAATGTATAGCCAATATTAAATTGTAAAAAATGCGTTTGAACAACCATATTATGCAATAAAATTAAAGAATTACATCAAGATGTTTACAAACTTTAATGGATTACAATAGAAACTCAAAACAATTCTAAAAAAGACTAGATAGTGAAATATGATTATCACAATGACAATAATAAAATACAAAATTTTATAAATTTAATAATATACATCAAAAATCAATTAGAACACTACTATGACTATCATATAACGATTTTGCATAAAACAAAACTGTACTTTTAGACTAGAAATCCTTAAAACTTAGACATATTTACTGACTGGTAAAATAAAAACACTAAGTATCAAATAATGACTGAAAAAAATTCTGATTAATTTCAGATATCAATTAGTTAATTATTTCCAATAGCTATAAAGCAGTAAATTAATCAAAATATTTAAATCACTGAATAGAACCATGAAGAGTATGTAATAAGAAGATAGAAATCTTATAAGAAAATTGCCTAACTTATGGCACGGATCACTATAAGTAGGAATACATATCAATATTAGTATACATTAGTAGATTTTACATCACTGGCATTATTTCAAATAGTTTAAAGTAAGAGTATGAAGGTTAGATAGGTGTCAAAAACTTGCCGGTGAATCACAATTTGAAAACTTAATAACTTCTGAAATTGAACATTGACTGTACAAAGTTTAAATAATTTAAAAACTAAACTATAATTACAACCAAGAGTATTAACCATCAATGAAAGATCAAGTAATAATATCAAAGAGATCATTACAATTTAGTTCGGTTAAAAGACATGGATTACCAAATTATATATAATAAATAAAGTCTTGAGAGTAGCTGTTAATTTAAGCGCTTTACTAAAGGGTGCAGCAAGTTAGCGCAATAGCAAGCATTCACGGTAATTGAACCCGGAAGTGTTGTGTCATAGTCCAGGGCTCTAAACACTCCGCTACTGAGCTTTGACAAATACGTAAAAATGCTTTGCGTTAATAAAATCTAAAGATATAAAACGTCTTAGAATTAGATAAGCTCTGGAAAGGGCATTATGGACAATGTTACTAATATGTAAAGTAAAATGTAGATTACTATCAACTGTTACCCCAAGATGCAAAACAGAAAAGTTATTAGAAAGTTTACTGGTCATTCAAAGCTAGATCCTGATTTAGTACAAGTTTAACTCGAGTACGCTCAGAGCATAACAATATAAATAGTTAGTTGTCACAAATAGGACAATTCCAAAAATAAATATAAAAACATATTAAAATAAAGCAAATAAGCCAATCATAACCACAATCAACCTGTTGATTATGATAATGTTAAAATCTACACGTAATAAACAAGACTGCAAAATCTGTAGCATTCGTCTATATACAGACATTTGGCTTATGACACTACGACTACAGACATTGGGTTTAAAATCACTTGGTCTACTACAACATTAAGGTTAAGGCTAAAATTATAGTTAGGGCTAAGGATATGACTATATTTAGGATTCGGATTGAACAAATATCAGCAAATATCAGTAGACAAGTTATCATCAAACCTAAAACAACAAATATCGGAGATCTTATATTAAGACAAGTATCTAAAAATACAAAAGTAACATCAATGCAGAACATAACAAAATCATATAATATAAGATGTCACAAATATAAGCACACTAAACAATGCCTTGTCTTTTAAAAGAACTCAACAAAAAACTCATTATATTTCTAAACTACTCTATAAAAAATGAAATACTATATATAACCACCGGATATATACCTCATTAAACACAAAGTAAAAAAAGAATGAAATAAAATTGAATTTACAGTGTTTTTTTAATTTCTTCAATATTTTCTATTAATTTGTCCGATTAACAACAGTACTATAGGAGGGAGGTAGATCCTCATAAACCAATCCATCCATCAAGTCACTGTACGCTGGAGGGTCAAGGTCATCAGCTTGGACTCTACTCGTGGACACGGACTCTTGAGACACTTCAGACGCATCGTAAGAGACAACCGGTTGCTCGATGACGTCAACTCGCCTCAAAGGCAACACGTTTCGTTGCCTCGAACACGTCGCTTCAACATCACTCGACTGTCTGTCTCCGTGAGTGAAATGACATCGAGATAACAAACGCTTCCACAGACAAGGAGTCTGCGGTTCTGATCTTCTGTTACGTACTTTATACACGCGATAAGAACATAAACAAAGAACAATGACAAACGCAGTTAAACTCAACCCTACAAATAAAGGATAAGTGTAATCTGTTGGTTTTGGCTCGTAATCGAAAATCATTTGACCATTATTATTGACATAATAAACAAATGTCTGTCTAGGAAAGAATGGTTTATACGTGCTATATGTTGGATACGAGTATGTGCGTGGTTTCAAAACATCACCTGGAAATAAACAAAGAAAATATAATTTAGCAAAATATTGCCTAATGTCAGTTACAATCAGACATAAAAGAATTATTAAAATTTAGAATATCTAAAGCTTTGAATTAATTGTTTAATCATTTATTTAATTAAGTTCACTCAAATAAGATACTGAAATTTTACTAAAAGTTTATTTAAAATTTTACTAGAAATTTTACTAGAAATTATATAAAATAATATTATATCATTTATTTAATAGATTATATAATATATTAAATTATCCATTATATCAAAATAAGAATAAGTGCCATATTATATAAGTAGGCCTATCATATTATATATAAATATTTTATTCATTCAACTAAATGAAATAAATAATGCTATATAATTTTTTCAGAATATACACCATTTTTGTTGCTAGCAATTTGAATAAGTTAATACGCATTAACAAAGTATAACAAGAATTAAATACAATAATAACAAAGTATATTACTATTATCCATGGCTGTATTGTAGATACTGTTTCAAAATGCCGACAATATGTGAAATTAAGCCTCAATTTTCAATGCTGAAGATTATCATCAATGCATAAAAATTATCAGCGATTTTCTCGTCTGATTTTCGCTGTATTAAGAAATAATCAACATATCAAACTAACTTATGATTAATCCTGACAGATGGCTTTTATTATTTTATGTAAACCGACATTTGAAATAAAATCATTTAATGTTCCTTAGTTCTACTCAAAAACAATTTTTCCACAAACGATGATCCAAAATAACATTATAAAAAATATACTGACTTGTCAAAATGATTAAACTTACAAAAACTGACAAAATCACGAAATTGCTCAGAAATTATCAAATACAAATAGGCCTACGTCTGATTTCAATGCTTACGTTTTAGTAATATTAGTTATAATTAATCGTTATCACATTAATTACATAATTACATATTATCTTTTATTTCAATATTTTTTTGACATTTTTCAGCAATTTTATAACACAAGCAATAGCAGAATATTCAATTAATGCTTCCCCAGTAATTTCTGTAAACGAGTTTCATAGTAATCAATTTCTACGAATATGAGATTTTTAATAGACTAATTGTCCTGCGTATATAATATAAATCAATTGTAAAAGAAAATAAAAATAATTTCCTAAATTGTTATTTATTTTATCATTTTATTATTTTATTATTTATTTTATTATTTTATTAATTTAAAATATTTTTATCACATTTAATAAAAAGAAATCATTATTAAATAATAGACTGCTACAAGGCTTCACTACTCAGCTACTCATATAGAGAGCCAAGTGCCAAAGAAACATGACAAATATAAAATATATAACAAATATAAGGAGTTATATGATAGTTGCGTGATTATAATTATTATATTTATTATAGCTATAATAATAGTCTTATAAGTATAGAATTATAATTAAATAACTAATTATGTTTATAAAAACTTCATGTTTTTCCTCTTGTAGTCGCCTTCAGTAAAGCGACCCTTGCAGCATACAACAAGTTTCCGGTATTAAACATTTAATAGTTATTGATTTAGTTAACCAATCAGCAGCGAGGATTATAACTCATCCAATCAGAAGCTCGCTCTCTTCCGCATTTTCAAAGGCCCTTGTCAGACTTTAATCTTGCCTATTTCTTAGTAATATTTAGGCCTACGCTATTGAATAAACTAATTAATTAATTATGTTAATTAGTTAATTAATTAATTAATTAATTATTCGCTAATTTAATTAATTTACTTTTAATTATTTGCTATTATAAAATGTAATATTATTTCTTTGTATTGTCCTTTGTTATATTTAAGTCTAAATATCCTAGTGGTACAATGTAAACATTCACGCCCTTTCGTTTTAGTTTAGTTTAGTTTATTTATTTCCAAATCAAATACAATACAAATATAAATGATGCGATCAATTCTAGAATTATAAATGAATGGTTTGAGAGGCTGCTAGAAAGCAAAAACAATTGCTATCGAGCTAGCAATCTACATACTTATACAATTTACATAGTAATGTTCAAAATAAAGAACACATTTAAAATAAACATAATTGAAATGAAATTTAAATTAAAAATACTACTACTACTACTAATAGTAATATAAAAAACATAATACAATTAGCATCTATAAAAAATCAATGAATGAAATAAATCAAAATGTCCCTTTGCGGAAAAGAAAAGAAAATAAACATTTTTTGTGAATTGTTTCTCATTCTTAAATATGTCATTCTTTCTGATTCATATATTATCTAATTATTATAATATTAATCATTAATATAATGTTAATGTCGTTTTCTAGAATATTCATTTACTTTTTAATGCGCAAGTTGAACGCAATGGAGCGAGCAGTTTACGTAAAAGCGATCTATGACTTTCATTCCCCGCAGTCTGGGGAAGTTGCATTATCCATCGGAGATATTCTCAAAGTAACGCAGCAGATTAATTCTGATTGGTCGAAGGGGGTAAATGTTGCGCGGAACATGCAGGCTGGAAACTTTCCATCCAATCACGTCATTCCACTGGAGATACCTAGCTTGGAGAGAGATCAGAAAGTTTTTGTTGCAATAAGAACATTTGCGAGTCAACACGAGGGGGATTTATCGTTTGAGAAAGGTTGGAGTGATTTATAAGTGATACTAAAGTAATGCTGTGTGAGTGATTTAAGTGATTTTAAGTGATATTGTTTGAGTGATTCTAAAGTGATTTGAAGCGATGTTGTTTCAGTGATTCAAGTGATTTAAAAGTAATGTTATTTATATGAAAAGTACTATAAGATTGTTAAGTAGATGAATCGTATAAAATATGACTTGAAAACTCGTATGAATTTTTGTAACAAAAACTTTTTAAATGTTATCAGAGTCATAATCAGTGGTAGTTGTATTAATTTTATACTCAGATAATTGTTTAATATTAGTAATTATTCTACTGTTAATGGTGCTCTGATAAAATGACCCTAAAAACATTAACTGGATAAATTGACGCTGTCAGTTCATTTAGCTACAATCATTCCTAACTGACCAGAATCTAAACTCTAATTAATCCTAACTCTAACTTTAGTTATAATGTTAATTTTAACCCTAACTTTAAGTATTTATAACTGTTTAAGCCAATTTGTCTGGATCGTTTTGACTAGTCATGACTACTAATGCTTCGTGAACTTGAATCCATGATTATAATTTTAAAATCAAAATTCTATGTCCTGTGTAACCAGTATCTGATCATACAAACTATTGTTGGGATCCATTTTCTAAACTGTAAAGTTAAATTATCTAAATTAGCTATATTTTTTAAGCTATATGTTTAACTTGTTTGTTTTTAATTAAACAAAAATTGTAAACAAACAAGCAATGCAATAATTGTAAATAATAAGCAACAAAAAATAATTCTATCACAATTAATGTAAATGAATTTAAATATATTTATATTACAGGTGATGTCATAGTTGGTATCATTGCCGCAGACAGTAACTGGTGGCACGGAGAACTGAATCGCAACTTTGGTATATTCCCAATAACGCATGTTGTTGAACTTTCTGATATCACCCACCAACCCCCTGCTTCTGTCCAAATGCGTAATCATAACGCAAATTGCGAGCAAAGCATCGCGTCACCTCGTACATCAGAGCCCATTGTTGCAAAAGTTAAGGCTGCCCTTGATCTTACCGCCCAACTACCAGAAGAGCTGACCTTCAAAAAGGGTGACATTATAGACGTGTTAAAAATCCTAGACGATGACTTCGCGATTGGACGTTTGGGATCAGAAATTGGGCAGCTGCCTCTGGCTTTTGTTGATGTTTTGGAAGGGAGCATTCGTCTGGAGCAGATGGAGTCAGAAGAGAAGAAAAGGCAGAAGTTTGACTGGTGGAAGGACCCATCAGTTGAGGAGAGTTTGTCAAAGAGATCATCAGCCGCTTCGATGGACTCTCAGCCGTCATTTGAGGACCAGACGGCTCCGATCAGTACGGAATTGTTAGAGTTATACGGAGAGAGTATTCCGGACGATTCATTGGTGATTGAGCCTCTGAATTCAAGTCTGGTGAGCAGCATGGAGGGAAGTTATTTAGTGTGCTACGGACGGACGTTGTTTAGGTTCACAGCGGAAAATAGCAACGAGTTGTCATTTGAGAGTAATGTCATCGTGAAGCTGATTGGTCAGATTGATGACCAATGGACAGAGGGAGAGGTGAACGGAATTAGAGGAATTTTTCCTACGAGTTATATAGAAGTTCTACGCAGTGATGTAGAAAATGATGTGTCAATAGTTGATGATGTACATACAATGGACGATTTGAAATTTGATGATGATAGCAATAGTTTGCATTGTCATATGAAGAGTACTAGTGATCCTGATGCAGTTAATAATATAGAAGTATTGAATTTAGACATCAATGGACTTGATAACAGTATGAAAGATAATGATAATAATGATAGTTCAGTTATTGTGAAAGAAATTAGTGAGATAAATCAAGAAACTCATTTACCGGCCATAGAAGAAAGATCTAATTCAGTAGTGCCTGATGAGAATAAGAAACAAGAAGTCGTTAATCGTGAAAACCAAATAAATGTTATCAGTCAGCAAAGTTTTGAGACGATTGACTCTTTAATGAATAAATGCTTAGAAAGCGATGTTAAGTTAGAATGCAAATCTGCAGAACTAAATACACCTCTTTGTATCAATACAGATCTAAATTCATCTAAAGATCAGAATTCTAATTTGTTTCATGAAGTTGTTTCTATTATAAATATCAAAGAATCTGATAAAGTAATATCTGTTTCTAAGAAACCCAATGTTTCAGGTCCTAAACCGGCAATTACGCGTCCCAAGCCAACTGTTTGTCCCAAAACTGAAAGTGTAGGAAAGTTACAAAATGATGATATCGTAAATAATCCAAATAATCCCAGTATTGTTTCTAAAATTGATCCGGAATCATTAAATGGTAATATTATTGATGCAGAGAATAGAAAGAATTTGGAGCCTAATAATTCCATCAATCAGAAAGCTGGTAATCCTGCAATGGATTCTGTGATTGGTGAGTTAAGTGCCGGGTTAGGCGGACGGTTGACAAAGATTGTACCATTGAGACCGAATAAGCCTGGTCTTCAGAAACAAAAACCTGTCAGGGATGAATCGATAAAGACGATTCATTCTACGAACGATCTTATTGCTTCTCAAGAGAGCTCTGCCTTAAGAACTGAATCAGATCATGTCGAAATATCACAAGAAAATGTCATTTCAGCTGAAACTATAGCTGTACCAGTTGAAAATGTATCATCAATGAGCAAAAGTCATTCATTTTCTACCGAAGCGTCGTGTGAAAATATTGATGATATTGCTAAAGATTCAAAACAGCGTTCTAAGAAAGCCAACAGATCCGTCTCCTTCGCGATACCTGAATCCGATGTTTCTAATCAACGTCCTAGCGCGCTTAAACTTTCAACGAAAGATTCCAACAAACCGATTCATAAACCCCAACCAGCCGCAAAACCGAACCAAAACGCCGCTGGTTTTCAAATCGGTCAGTCGTTATTTTACACTTCTAACGACGCTAATAAAACTACGGAAAACGATATCAACAACGTCGTTATTCCAGAGTCGTTAAGCAAGTCGATGTTTTATAGAAATCTAAGCTGTGACGTTTCTCCTGGTAGCGACATGAGTTCTAAGAAGGTTCCGCCACGACCCAGTCGACCGCGGTCAGCATACGGGTTGGTGAGTCCTAGTTCGGAACAATCCGGGGATGAGGTGGGTGGTGGTAAACTGGTGCCTTGTAGACCAGCACCACCCAGACCTGCGGTTGTGAAGAAACAACTTTCTGGTGAGGCAGATTGTCTGGGTTCTAGCGCAGGTGTGATGTGGTTGAAATTGTGATTTATTTTTGTTTGTTTTATGTTATTTATTGTTTTATTTTATATTCTGATTGCAACAAGTATTTATGGATAAGTATTTACATATTACAGGAAGCTGTATATATGATTGTTGATGACAATTTATATATGGACTTTCCATGTTAGATAATTTGAATTTCAGCTTATCGTATTTGTATATCAACACTGAAGGTTGGTTTATCACAAATTGGATCAGAGTTATTAGGGTTAGAGTTTGGGTATATGATGCAAAGTCAGAGTAGACGAACTGACATTATTTGTTGAATGATTCCGTATGTAGGTTTCATAGATTCGGATAATGATGAAGTCTTAGAAGATTTACAACGACGCATAAAAGAACTGGAACATGATCTTGAAGTTTGTAGTGATTTGTTCATTTCTTGTTTTTAAATCCTATCATTAATTAATTTATTATAAGTTTACGTGTCTGTTTTTGAATAAATAAGATTATAATTATTCTATTTAACCAGAAAGCTTCTGTTTTTTATAATAATAATAATTTAATATTGTTGTTAATTATTGTAATTATTATTATTTATTCTGATCTGAGATTAAGAATAATCAAATCAGTATAGAATTTCAAATCTTGTATATTTAATTTTAAATCATTTCGCACACTTATCCAATTATACTTCTATTTCATTGTAATTTAAAATCTCAAGAGATTGCTTTATTTATATTTAAGAAATGCAGTGAATCTCAGGATGCATTAAGACTCGAGCTAGTCTCAGCTAAGGATGAAGACAAACCTGATCTCATTGAGAACGTTGAGTTTTATAAAGCTAACATCTCTGGATTGATGGAAGAACTGAAACAACTCAGAGGTTCTTTGTTTGCTGAATATCTTAATCAATAAATCATATTCTGTGAATAAATACCGATTAATAAATAATTCATATTAGATTAAAAAAGGAAACTGTTTATATACAGTACAGCGTTTTCAACACCATTGTTAAATATTTCAGAAAGATGGAGCTTTTTAAATTAAATTGTTGTTTAGGGGAGTGGGTGGGGGGAATAATATATTTATGTTAAAACAAAGTAGAAATACGAATTGAAAAGAATTATATTTTTTGATCGAAAGTTTAACTAGAATTTATATCTTGGTGTGTTAAAGTAATTTAAGTATTAGTCATAATTATGAACTATTTGAGTTTCTTTAAACAATCGGATGTTTTTTTAAATGGTAGTGGATCACTCTAAGTTTTCTTTAGTATTACTTTATCATTATACTGCATGCTCTACATGTTTTCTGATCATATTAACTGGATAATATGCTTAAAATTATTAACGCAGAGCTTTAAAATTATTGATTCAGTTTTAAATATAACAATAATATTTGGTGTTGCTTTGTGGTGATATCATCGTTTTATTGTAAAACAGAAAGCGTTCATCGACTGAGACCGGATTTGTCTCCAGAAGCGAGCAAGGACGACATCGAGCAGAGACGACGAGCTAGCGCTCTGAGGAAGTCAATCAAGACAGCGAAACAAAGAGAAGAACAAGCAGCAAGACAGAGAGACACACGAGAGAAAGTGATAGAGGAACTTATACAAACAGAGAGTGATTATTTACAGAGTCTTTGTTTGTGTTTGGAAACTACATTTAGCCCTGAATCTGTTAAGGTTTGTAAAAGTAGTTGTAGTTGTAGTAGACCTAGTGGTAAGTACTTGCCTTTTGTATGACAATAAAATTAACAGCTATAAGTATCATTATTATAATAATTATAAGGAATATATGTTATATATGCCTGAAAGCAACTGCGTTGTTATTGAAACACTTATATTTATTGTGAATATAAATAAGGTGTAAGTCCAGTATGTCTATTTAGTTACAATTATTGACAGAGGTATGCTAAAATATCATGTAATTTATTCCTACTAGATTATAATGTAAGTCTATAGTATATTGTACATACAAAGATATTGCATTATTGTACTTCAGTGTCCAGCCTGTGTTGATCTAGACACATTGTTTGGAAATATTTATGAAGTGGTTGATTTGTCTCAGAAATTTCTAAGCATGCTAGAAGCTAACACAGCAGGAAAACCATTTGAAGAACAAATCATTGGTATGTCTTATTTATATGTAGATCTTTTCTTTAGATATGCTTATTTTGACTTAGTTTAATTGCTAGAAAAAAATGATTTTATTTGTAATTAATTGGATCAAGTCTCAGTTTTAAAAATTAGTGTTGTATGAATGTCCATTTTAATGATATTATCTACTTTATTCATCACATTGTGTACGATGTACATTTTAGTCTTAATTATGTTAACTTAAAATACTAATTCATTTTTATAAGTATAATATTAAGTATTACACTTATACAATATTAGCAATTTTTTATTTTATTTTAAAGGCAGCTGTTTTGAAGAACTAAAAGAAGAATTAAAAAGAGTGTACGCCATTTACTGTCGCAATCATAATGACGTTTTAGCGCTACTTGAAAAGGTAATGACACTTTGGCGTATAATTGTGATTTGTTTAAATTATAATAAAATTAATATTATAATTATACATGTATAATTACTTGTAAAATTATTTAATAAGTTCATACATATATACTTACGTACATACATATGTACTTACGTATGTACATACATCAATCAATCAATCAATCAATAAAAGTTTAACGTCTGTTTAACCGTCGTGGGACGATGTCACAGACGTCCCTCAATATCAGGAAAGACCACACATGCTCCACCCAAGCAGTGAGGACAACCATCAACTGAGAGAAAACCATTTAGCCGTGAAATCAGTCC
>JAQIXG010000606.1:0-29824 GCA_034700105.1 Oconnorella tubifera
TTGAGTTTAAAATAATTTTAGTCACAATAAATTTTTTTAAATATTGGTCTTTATTTTAATAGTTATTGTAGAGGGTCATTTTTTTTATGTTCAAAGTGTATATATTTATATTCAAATTTAAATTTTTGACTTGAAACTTTAAACAAATGATGTTAATATTTATATACAAATAAAAATATATACAATGAAATTGAATGAAATCAAATGCTATACAGTCATAAGTTTAAACAAAATTAAATCAAAATTTAGGTCTGTAGAATTAGTCTGTATTTAAAATCTAGGAAATAACTGATTAAGGTTATTAATTTCGAGTAATAATTGCATATTTTACTACTAAGATCAATGATAATCCAGCAGCAATCCGAGGCTTGATCTCAAATTCAGTAAAAAATAGCCGCAATCAAACTGAAACGACTACAAACTGTAAAGATGCAACTAAGAATAGTAATTGTCAAAAATCGTATTATTAAATTCTTTTCTTTTTTGCATAGAAATCAAAACGTGGTACGTTGTGGAGCCAGTTAAACTAGAGAATGGTACAGTGGCGATTGACGGCCACAAAGCTGTGTCAACAGTTAACAACGTTGAGAAACCTGACGATACATCAACAACGGAACAGGTCAATTTGTGTTTTAATGTTTTGTCAAGACGAGAAAATGAGTTCAGAGAAGTTGATTTAAGAAAGTAATGATTAAGAAGTTCATTTTTTTATAACAGTTTATATTTTTATTTGTTTGTTCTTTGGTTAACGCTCTGCTAGAGAAAAAAGGCTATTTAATATATGAAAGTAAAGCATAAAAGATATATAAAGAAAAAGATATAGTGAATATATATTTATATTATTTGATAAATCTTTATTAGGCTGAACCAGTTGATAATGCAGCTGTTGGGTTGCTTAGCAACCGCGAGGTGACGGCGGTATCCCGTGGTGATGAAATTAACGGTATTACGTTCTTGTTTTTCTTCTTCTTTCAAGTTTTTACAACGATAGTTTTATAAGAATTAATAGTAAGTTTTTATATTACCTGTATGGTTTATGAGAGACTATAGACTCTGTTTGATGAGTTACTAATTTCAATTATATGGCTGTATTCAGTATAATAAAGAAAGGATGTTTAGCCAGTACAAAATCGATAATTATAATCAGATGAATAATGTACACAAAGACAGTATATCTTAGAAGTACAATATAGTATATAGAAAACAGTATAATGCAGTATAACATTATATTGAAAAGCGGTACAGTCAGTATAGTGTAATATGCTTAGTAGAGTCGTGTTTTCTTTGTAATTCTTAATTCGTTTGATTAAACAAAAATAGCATCATTTTTTGCAGATAAAAAAAATGACTTTATCGTGTTTTTATTTTACTGTTGCAACTGTCATATTTCATTCACTTAGGTGTGTTTGATACTATCAATTGTGTAATGCTCGTATTGTTTCATATCTTTAAACATTGTAGATGAAGAAAAACAATTTGAATGAAATTTTGTTACCATTCCGGTTATCAGTTACAAAAATAGATCTTAGCATCTAAATTGCGCGTCACTAACGGCTTTAAAATATAATTTAATTCAAATTTATGCCAAAATATCATTACAAATTGAAACTTATACATTTTAATTACAATTTCATTACAGTTATCTCTTTTCTAACGACTTATTTTAAAACCAGGAGAAGTTGTATCTGATCCCAGTTCAACCGTCATCCAACACACAAAACTATCCGGAGAAGAGAAAGACAGAGAGATGATCAACTCAATGAACGATTGTCCCGATGTCGCTAACTACCTCTACCGTCCTCCAATCAACAAACTAACCCTCAATTTTCTCAACGATCGTCTCGAATCCGACTACCGACATAACTACCACGAAGATCCCGCTATTGACGCGATCCATACCTTCTCAATCCCGCGCATTAGTAGTCTACTCGACGTTATCGTGTCGATCATATTCTACGTCATCATCATCATCTGTTGCTCGATAGCGTTTCGCGCGTCAGTTCGTATTATCTGGGTCGCGACATTTGGTGTGGGTTTACTCATACAAATTGTGTTGCTGATACCGATGTTGTGCAACGCTTGCGGGAACTGTCGCACCGGTTCCGCGTCGTCTCGTTTGGGGCGTTGTTTGTCGGCGTGGTATCCTCGACACGCATTTGGTGGTATCGTGGCGAGTTTGCCAACACTTGCGGTTTACTCCACTTTCTGTTGCGTTATGTTCGGAGAGCTGGACGGGAGTAATATTTTCTTTTGTATTTTTCTGGTGGCGTCATTGTTGCATTATTGTAACTTCACGGCGTTGAGTTCGTGGATGAAATCGTCGCTCGCTACAGTGGCGGGCTTGGTGTTGATTATATTGTTAGGTGTGGGGGTATGTCATCAGGAGAGGGATCTATGCGCGCTGTTGGGAAACAGCACGGCACCTTGTTTGCCGGGAGCGACGGCGATGACCGGGGAGCCGAAAGTGTTTTCTGGGGAACATCCGATAAAGTTTGAGGTAAATATAGAATAATTTTTAATTTCATGGATTAAAGTCTTAAAGTCTTTAATTAAATAATTAATTAAAGCCTGTACGTTAATAGAAATTGGTGATAGATTAAGTGAATTTTGATGCAGCTAATTTTGTATTCAATACAGATATTACGTGTATACATTCAGTTGTTTAATCAATTTTATGAAATTTGACAAAATAATCTGGTAGGTTTAGTAGTTTTTGAAACTCTGTGTTTCGTATTAAATACTTATATTTTCAATTTTATTTGATGTACAATTAGCTTGCATGATATATTTTAAATAACGTCATATTACATGCATACAGATATTACTGCTGTGTGGTATTCAAGTCACATTTTTAATCATGCTGACATTAATAAAACCACACTTTTGATTGTTTACATTCATTGAATCGATAAAACCCCTGTACACAATTGAGCATACGTTCTAATTTTTGTCATTCAGTTTGTTAACCAAATTTTTATTTGCCATTTTTGTTCAAACTATTAACTTTCTGTATATCGTTTAAATCGTCTCTAACTGTTTTTGTACTGTCATTAAAATATTGAGCATATGGGTTAAAATGAAAATTAATCTTTGTCTAATCGAAAAATGTAATATTTCTAATATTCAAAGTATATTTTAAAAGTATGTTTTTGAAAGTACGTTTTTTACTTAATATGTAATATTCACAGTATATATAAGTAATGTATATTTTACACACAGGTAATCATAGACATGGCTTTGTTCATGCTACTCATTTGGTTTCTCAATCGCGAGATAGAGATTGGCTACAGGCTCTGCTACCACGGGGGGGTCCAGGCCGTAAAGGACAGGCAGAAGATTCAGTCAGAAAAGGAACAAGCCGATTGGTTGCTGCATAACATTGTGCCGGAGCACGTGGCTGATCATATGAAACACGTCGGAAACTTCTATTGCAAGAATCATAAAGAAGTTGGGGTGATTTTTGCTAAGGCGCGTAAAGATAAAGATTATTTGTAAACTTGTTAGAGTGTGTTGTTTTATATGGTGAGATTCGAGATTGGGTCCTGATATTTTGTAATTTGCATCTTGCTGTACCTTTAATAAGATGCTTAATCCAAATATTAGTTTGTAATATTAGTGTAGACGTTAATTACTGTCACTTTAATGATGATGTATTTGTTTTCTCTAATGTTTACTTTGTGTTTTTTTTCTTCATTATATTTCATTTTTACTTTTACAATTAATAAGCAAGTATACATAACTGTGTAATGTTAATTTTATCTATTAATTTACAATTATCTATATTTTGTGATGTATTGAGTCGAAGTTGTTTGTTGTATAAAACTATTATTGAAAACTATTATTATAATAATTATGCCTGTAATAGCTAATTATATCCTACTGTATGTTTAGTTTATTTTAAAATGTATATGATATACTTTTTGCATGAAATTAATCTTCAAATACAGAAAATTCTAAATATCATATATTCTAAATACATTATAAGTATACACTGGTAGTATAAATTCTAATAGACTACTTGAATTACATAAGAAAAAACATTAATATTTCATCAGGTTTGCAACTTTGATGACTTCTACGACGAATCATTCGAAGGAGGAAAAGAATACCTTCGTGTTCTCAACGAACTTCTCGGTGATTTCGAAGATCTGTTTGATCTCGAAAAATACCGTGACATTGAGAAAATCAAAACCATAGGTTCCTGCCTAATGGCTGCATCTGGACTCAATCCACAAACGCATAAACTCAACAGAGATCCCAACGCTCATCTGTATGCTCTCATGGACTTCTCTCTGGACATACTCAAGAAAATAGATCAGTTCAATGCGGATATTTTCAACTTTGATTTTGAGGTTTCGATCGGGTATAATTTTGGTGAGGTGACTGCTGGGGTGATTGGGACGACGAAACTTTTATACGATATTTGGGGCGATACGGTGAATATAGCGAGTAGGATGTATTCAACGGGGGTGCATCAACGAATACAGGTTGCAATGTATTCTTTTTGAGAGATTGTGTTTCGTATTTAATGTATAAAAAATATTCATTGTTCAGCAGTGAGATGATGCTTGTTTTTTGATAATTGGACTTGTGTAGCGTTGTTTAGTTTTGACTGTTTTTGTGTTAAATTTTTTTTATAGTTTGTTATCTATCAGTTTTCTGCTGAAATAAAGATATATGTTAATTGCTTCTGTTATATTAATAGTTAAAGTCTAAATGAATGTTTTTGTGAAGATTGTTAAATTAAAATGTGTATTGAAATTAATTGTAAAAGATGTTGAGTAATTAGTTATAATGAACCGCACAGAATACAAAGTTATTGTTAGTCTTTCATTATGCCTATTTTATCTATGATACACTTTTATAGGACAAATTCTAGTCAGGTTCGACTTAATGCTTTATATTATTTGACCTATATGTAAATTATTTATTGCTTTTATATTTGACAAATTTTATAATTTTTATTATTTTATTATCAGGTGACTGAAGACACAGCTAAGAAGCTGGCAGATAAGTTTGAGTTTGAATACAGAGGTCAAACTTTTGTTAAAGGAAAAGGTGACATGAACACTTATCTGCTTGTTAAGAAGAAAGATGGAGCCACTTGGGACTAAAAACAAGAAACTTACGAAAGATTGAGATTGCTTGCTCGTCATCTTAATTTGTCTGAAAGTTTATTTATGGCGCTGTAGTGCTAAATGCTTCTTGTTATTTCGCAAAACGATGCGTTTAAAATATTTTGTAGTTATATCGAAGAAAAAGGCACTCATTAAGCTGATAAAATGTAAGTTAAGTCATTACACTTGTAAATGATTCTCTAAATTTAGAGTTCTAATGTTATACTGGTTGTTATTTCACTGTTATTTGACATTTCTACACACAATTTACTCCCAAAATACTAATGTATGATGTCTAAAATTAGTGATGATTAATTAGTGATTAATGACTAATGATTGTTATAGATTCATTCACTTTTGTTACACATTTATAAATGAATGCATTTTCAGATTAGTAATCATCCACAATCGTTTTTTTATACTAAGACTCGTGCAATAAACCAGAAAACAAAGTGAGATTGATTCTTTAATATTTAGAGTTTGTATAAAACTTTAAATAGTTGATTTGCAAATTTTGTGGAAGTATTTGTTGCAAACTGTTGACTGTGGTACTAGTAACTTTTTGTAATTTCGTGATGTTTTTAAGAGAACAAACTAATGACTATTTCGAATGTTTAGATATCCGGAGAATTTAAAATAATACTCTGAAATATTATATCGCGTTTCATTCGGTATTCGATATCGTTCAATGTTGAATTACGCGGTAAATAAGCGTTAAATATATTTGAATCACTTAGTTTAAAAAATATTGCTAAATGTAATTAATTAATAGTTGTTGTTGATGATATTTATTTAGCTGAAGGATTTAAACTTCTATGTAGTATGATAAATTATATGTTTGAGCTGCTAAGATATCTAATTGTTATAATCTGTATGTTTTGTGTACAGTTATAATTAATGGTATAAACTCTGAATGAAATTTAAGATTGACTCTTTTTGTATTGAGATGATGATATTCATATTGAGTGCAGATTCTGTGACAATTTATGTTTGATAGAGTGGTTCACTACTCTAAACCATGAGATCCTGGCTTCATATCCTGGTGTAACTTTAAATATGCTACAGCTTGCTGCACCCTTTAAAAACAAGAATTAAATTCAGCAAGCTATATCTTTGACATCAAATCAGGAATTAAATTGAAATGAAATAATCTTTACATCTAAATATACCATTAAATTTATGTCAAGGAATCCAGATGTTACATATAGCTCTATATTGAGCGTTAATGAAGGTCAAAATTTCCGCAGATTAATTTTGAATTATCGCAATTGATGTGTTTTATTTTTTGTATTCATGCAGCATTTGTAATAATTTGTTTACTAGGCAATGTAGTGTTTATATTATACAATGAGAATTGGTCTACCCTTGATTTAGTACTAAAAATATAAATATATTTGTATTTATTACGCTGTAGCTTAGATATTTATATTCAGATTTTTAGAAGTTTTAAACGCTTGCTAGATCCGGTTTTGTTGATCATGTAACTGACTTCTTTAGCATACAAATGTTTTAATTGTATCATTTAAGTGAATTTTGTAACATAATACAAAGGTACTAAATATTGTAGAATATGAATTATTAGCTTTGCGTTGATGTATATCAAATTTAAGGCGCTATCTAAATTGATTTGATTAATGTAGAACTAAGCATACAATACTGAAATTTTTTATCTATAATATTCATACATAAATATTCATACATATCTATTATATTAATCTAAAATTGTTTTTTGATTAGAACTTAACATTTTGAAAGTCCAAATAGTAAATACTGCAAATATAAAAATGAAAATATTTGCATTTTCCCAGAAAACCTTCAGCATTTTACAATTTTCTTGCAAATTTCAATTTGTAATTTCAGTATTGAGCCAATTTGCTTGCCTCCTGTTTCATTCTGTGCGATTCTTTACATAAATAAACTTTCTAGTTGCATTGCTAGATAAATTTACTGAAAGTTTCATTGATTTCATGCTGTTAGCTGTATTACTATTACAAATGTAATTAGATTTTATATTTGGACTTTGTTGTTAATTGCTTTTGAATATTTCTTTGCTGTTTGTTGTACATTTGTGAGTAAAGTATTTTGATAATGTTGTGTGTGTGAGTGTTTAACAGTTTTTTTATATTTACCAATTCGATGTTGTAACATAGAACAAGATTTGTAATGATTCAGTTTTAGTGATTGTAACTTTTGTCAAATTTTAGCCATTGGTCATTTTTTTGTCACAATATTTCATCAACTTGCTGCATCCTTTAAGCAAGATGCTTAAATTATCAGCTATGACTGAGATATTATTACAAATGAAGACATTAAGCTTAATGAATATCATGTTTTAATTGAAAGATTTACTGCATTTAAATGTCTAATTAAGTTTTAGTATTGATTACCATCCATTTACAGTGTTGGTTGTTATGTAGTGGAATATATCAGTGTGTGTGTGTATATTGTGATTTATTTCTGATTATATCTAGATTTATTGTGCATTGTAATGATTTTATTTTTATCTGTTTCATCTTAATTTGTCTGATACATTGTTTGCTTTTAATGACTATACTAATCATTATTTCTTTTCTCTATTCATTGTCTTAAAGAATTAGATTTATATTAAATGTATTATAATGCAAGAAATTTCTAATAGTGGATGCTATTATCAATACAATACTATATACAATGCTACGTATTACAATGCTTCTTGTAATAAAATTATATGAAAGTGTTTTTTTTAATCTTTGCTTTTTTGGATGTTTTTTTTCTGATGATTAGTAATTTTTTTGTACATTTCCTGTGAGCTAGCTAATTGCTTTGTTTACCCATTTGCTGCTTGTTGATTTTATCTTTATTTGTCGTATTTTTTGTTCTAATAGCAATTGATAATCTTCCATAAGCTCTTTTTCTTTTATATTCAGTGAAATACAGTAATTTATTTTCTTATTTTGGCAATATTGAAACTGTATTGAATTTTTTAAGACTTGAAATTTTCATCACACTTCTTTTTTGACACAGATTATATATTTTTTCATGATTTCTAGTCAGCTTTGCTAAGTTGAAGGTTGTCTCTAAATATAAAGTGAAAAGCGAACTTGCAATTTTTGGAATAGTTATTTCTTTTATTTCAGTAGCTTTATGCTTGAATTTGACAGTTATCTTAATGTTGCAACAATGAAATTTTATGGTATTTCTATTAATGTATATCATTTGATTAGCATATATTTCAAATATATGAGGCAATTGTTGATACAATGATGTAAATTGAATAATTAAAGAGATTTTGGAAACTGAAATTAACCTGTGCAATATTATCTTTGTAATATTGTACTTTTACTTGTACAGTGTAACACAATTTATCTAACAGTGTAACTAGATTATTTGTATGATACAGTAACAGTCTCTATTTTAATTTATTGCCTGTTTTCACTTCTAATTAAACCTATATACCCAAACAGCATAATTATTTGATCAGGAATACAAATTAATAACCAATGCTGATTTTTACGTTTAAGCTATAAAATTAATCTTTCATTTATTAGTTTTGTATAATAATTCATCCAACTCAAGAATGTCTGATTATTTATATTCTTGATACATGCATTTCGATGGTTTTGTGACTTTCACTGTTCGTTGTATATTTGCTTAGCCACTGATTCTTTGTAGATTATTTTTTCATTTAAATCGCTATCAATGTATTTATTTATCAAACTTTGTTGATGAGGGCTTACAATACATGACTTTGAATTGAAAGTTTGAAGCCCGGTGTGTATTCTTAATTGTCTTATTTTAGTTATTTTCTAGCTACTATTTAGAAGTTTTACAAGTCGTTATGAAACGATAATCTGGCGGTTAAATGTAACTTTATGTTTTTATCAATTGAGTAACTTAGTGTTCTGCACATGCATTAAAAATAACCTTAAATGCCTGCACCCTAACTTAAACTGTTTATCTCGAAATTTCACCACCTACTTTAGTCAATTTTTACTGTTAAAGTTCATAGAATTTGATATTGTGATCATGATTAATTTATTTGAAGATTAAATGTGAAAAATCTGAAAGTTATGAGTTGTGTTATTTCTTATAAGCATAATAGTTTTAACATAATAGTTTTTTAAACGAACAAACAATTATTTAGATATACAATAAATTGATAGAAATATTAAAAATTATTATATGATGTTCACATCATATAATAATCTCTGAATATTAGTTAATACGACGACTAAAATATACAAAATGAATGATTGTTAACTCTACTTATTAAAAATTAAAAGTCTTTCTGGGATTTATTTTTAATATAAATAATTGGAAAAAATAATTGGAGTTATTATGATCTCTTATAATAATCTCTTCCACGGTTACAAGCAGGCACATTTTTTTGAAAGAAATTCACAGCATTTTTAGCAATTTGAGCAATAATAATTTTACAGAAAAAACAATCACGCAGCAATATTCAAATTAACAGTGTATATACATTTAATATTTGTTCATAGATTCATTTTAAGCAACTTGTTCTTCATGAGGCAGTTCAAAACAGTTTAAATGCAATCAATTAAACTCAGTTTATAGCATGAATGTCACAATAATCATCATGAACACAATAAATCGCTGAAGATTTCGTTTAATTCAACGATTTATATTTATCCCTGGCGCATCTCAATTTTACTCGTCTGAAATAATAAACAAGTCATCAGCTTAAATTATAAGCATGTACAAACTAAAAGAAACCACTAAAATATAGTAAGATTTTAGATTTTAGAACTTCTCCCAGTTTGCCACAAAAATTGAAAAACATTTCACGGTCTTATTTATTTAAATCGAAGCAGTGAGGAAAGCAATGCATGCTAAATTATAAGGACTTGTTCAATATTTAAAAAATAAAGATTTTAAATGAGGTATTTTCATTATTAGTGATTTGATTAGTTTTTTTCAAAGGCTGTCGTAGTCAGTAGTATCATTTGACAAGAATAATAAATGCTATTGGTTCTAATAGCAACTTTATATAAATTTATACCATGAATCGTTGATAGATTCTTTCGGCTTCTGTTCTTTCAACTTTCGTTACAATCTTTTCGTCCAACATTTCCAAATGCTTCAGCCGACTTATTACAAAATATCTAAAGAGAATCGAATTAGCCGAGTCAAAATAAACAGTGTCAATACACAATAAGGGAGTGATGCTACAAAACTATTATACAAATATATCATACAAATAATATATAGGCCTACTATATGCAGATAATAAACAACTGCTAACCTGCTCAAGTATCTCATCTAATAAATAGTAACTATCTATGTATACAATGAAACCGATTTGAAAATAAATAGCTAAAAGATTTCTTAAATCAACTAGTTACAAAATCGAAAGCTTAATAGGTCAACAGAATGCATCAATTAAATCTTAAAACACTATAATTGTGAAAGAGTAAATTACTGTAATATAAACAAAACTTACGTTTTTAACATTTAATATTTTTTATATTAGATTGCAAATAAAAAAATGCAAATATTCAGCGCTACGATTTAAAATATGAAAATTTCTGATGCTCAGCTTACGTTCATATTTGAATTCAAATTTAGATCATAAACAGATAACCTGTAGTCAAAGTTTTCCAAATATGTTTTATCATTGAAATAGCTAGGAGCCGCATCATTATTCATCATGCTCAGAACTCGCAAATTTGGAAAACTTCTTTCGATATTCAAGATGAAAATACCTTAAAAATGAAACTTAATAATTCTCATTCTTGAAACCACGTCTAATTTCTGTCAAAAATATCTGTATTCACATTAGCTCGTCTTATTATTTAAGAAATGCTTGATATAATAGCGACATAATATATAGCTTCTATTACTATTTCGGTAGAATACTACTTCTATAATTAAGTTACTACGTTTTTATTATTTTTGAAAAACTTAGTTAATTACAGATTCTCAATTATCTACATTTGCAGAAAATTACAAGCAAATAATACAAAAAATAGCAGAAGGCTAAATAGCCATAATTGAAAAAATATAATTGATATGTACAAATGAATAAATTATACATATCAATTATACTTCACAAATGTTGACTTTAGCACTACCGTCCTCCTTCCACTCTCTACTTAAATTCATTACTGAAATCATAAATGTTTTTAAAGAGAAACGTTTTTTAACTCAAGCCTAGTAACTGTCACAGTAAATTTAATAAATGATAAGATAATCTAAATTATTATATTATCAGCTAAGCTTACTTAGATGTGTAATGTTGTTATGATTTATCCAGAGTGTTGTAAGTTGAGGACAGTATGGGAACGAGACTTGTGTTGTCAACTGATTGTGATCCAGTATCAGAGTCTCTAGATTAGGCATCTCGATCATAAACCGAAAGTTACTACATACAATTACAAATAATATACAGTGACATACAATTAACATAAGCAAGTTAACGACTTAAAGAATCATCACCGATTTAACATTTAAAAACTACAAGATCTTTTTAAAATAATTGGATTAGGAGATCTTGTAATACGAGCATAAAATATGTCGATTTTAAGACGTTTTTTAAAGAGTACAGCATGTTTGCATTTATTTAAGATTTATTATCAAATATAAGTCTTAAAAAATACGGTTCTAAGTCGTGAACAAAAATCATCGAGTAATGCAATATAAAACAATAAATCTTTAATTGTATTCAATCGTGATAACTCTTCACTAGTAACACATAGATATTAAAATACTTTGCAACAAAGCTTAAATTACAATAATGAATCAATTAGCCTTCAATTAACTCTAAACTATATAAGATTTTTTTAAGAAAACACATTTGAAACTTGTATTTAAATTTAAATATTAAATGTAGTTATACATTTATATAGAGTTTTACCTAAAACAGTTGTAAGTTAAATCGAGAATTGTACACTTGGACATGAAACGACTTTGAATTCTTTCCGGCAGTGAAGTCATATTCTGAAACGCTAAATCTATCCGACATTGCTCGACTCTTTTCTTACGTCTTTTCAGCTCAAGTTGACTTAATGCTACAGTAGATTCCATTGTTTGATCCTTTTTATAAATTTAATGCTCAATGTTAATGTTAAGCGATATTTTATGACAGAGTTCTGAAAATTTTAGATTACCTTTACTTTTCAAATTAGCGTACGCTTCTGCCAGAGATTCTTAAAGATTTGATAGCGAAAAAATAGCTGCAGGCCAATTTATAATTGCAAAACACCTCTCTGAATTCAACGAATGAATAATTCTGCGTAACGGTTGAAAAAACTGATCCTTGCTAAGAATCTTGGACTTTATATAAGCTGGTCGATAAAGTTCTGCTGGTTGTTTGTAAATTGACAGTCGTCATTAATTAATAACCATGAAAGTTATTTATAGAAAATAGGCCTAGGCCTTTTCCTATTCATGATAAGACATTGGCCTTAGTTGTTTACTTCCTCGAATGATAATAATTTTATGTATATTGTACAATTTCAGTAGTCTACACTTGTATATCATAAATTATCAGTAAAGATAGGTTGTTGACATGGTGTTTAAAATATAATTGTAGATGGTAAGATCAAACTGATTGATATGCATTCTGAAATGATGAAATCATGAAATAATAATTATTTAGAGTATAATGCGATCGCGCATGCTAAGTTGCTTGGATAAAATTTCATTAATTCTCTTTATTGCATTAATTCATTAATATTCCAAGATATATAATTGAGTGAATTGAAAATATTAAAAAAATTGGCCGAAAATTTTTGATAAATGTTTTAACGTGAACAAATTTTAGAGGCAAGAGCTTTCGTTTCAAAAGGAGCTACAATATTGAATAGACCTAGATTTAATTGTAATGGCCTAGTAATCTAGGAAGTTACGCCCCTGGATTTATGTAGGTCTATCTAATTATAGAAACTAATTGTAAAAATAGACCGAGATTTATTCATTAATTATTTACTAGCTTTAGAGCATAATTATGTAATGCCATTCAAGGATTAAAAATTAGTTTAAAACGCCCTTTTCTGGCAAACACACATATCAAATAGTCAAAGATTGGCCCACAAGCGTGGCCTTATAGACACAATGTAATGCAATATTTAATATAGCTCATCAATTAGTTTTCAATGTATTTATCGATGTTATAAATTATAAGTATTTACTAACATATGTCTAGTTGTAACTTATTTGTTAATTTCAATGATTTAAGAGATGTCACGACAATTGGTCTACAGACTTTTGGTCTACTGACATTCGGTATATTACAAATTAGTGTTAGAATTAGTGTTAGGGTTAAGTTTAGGGCTTTGTTTGAGTTAGGTTTATGGGTAAGGTTAAGTCTAGGGTTACGATTACTATTTACAGTTAGGGTATATCAAATGTCGGTTGACCAAAAGTCTGTAGACGAGTTGTGGAATCGATTTAATAGCATACCTAACTATTGACTTATAATATATGCCTGTCATCATGAAGTGACGTAGGCTCTACTGTTACAGTTGAGAAAGTGCCAATACGATAAAAGTAGGCCTATTCATAAACTGGAATAGCTTGTTGTCTGAATTATTTTAATGTTAGAAATTTGAAATTTATGTAATTATTGTATTGCAAAGTAATTGGGTAAGCTACTATCGGACAGAAATCAATGTTTAATTTATAATTTTAACATCGATTGATCAGTATAGTGACTTCAATTGACTTAATGAAATTTTCAACCAAAAACATATATACTCGGAAACAAATAACAGAAATAAGTTATTCCCAACAGCCAATAAATATACCCTCATAAATCAATTTGTTTCTCTAAAATAATAATTAAGTAATTTTGCTGCGCTGAACGACATTTAGACCAATAGCGATCCGGATTGCAGATGTTCAAAATTAAAGCGATTCAAAGATAATCTCATATTTCTATCCAATGAAATACAATCGCGAGATATTTCTTTCATTGCGATCATTAAGCCTCGTTTCAATTGGTTGATCTATTAGTTTCCGTTAATTAGACCTAGAACCTCTACAATTAAGTTTAAATCTAAATTGACAAGCCCATATACAGTACACGTGCAGTAAAGTTGACGCTTGAAGAAGACAACACCGAAAGAATTTCAGAACTTTAATCCGGTTGTTTCTTTTAATTTGGTTATGTTTGTTGGTTTAAACTTACGCTGACTTAGTTCACAAATTTGCCAACAGTAATGTTGCTGTTGTGACTAGGAAGGCATTACCTACATGTTTGCCTTTACAACTTTAATGCTACCTAGCTTACAATTTCGCCAAATTTTTGCTTTAAGCTGACTTAGTTATATTTCAGAATTACATTCGTTGGCAAAAAATTCAGCATAGAGATATGGATCATTGCCGTACTGTTAATTAAGCAGCAAATGATGGATCTTGCCAAATATGAACACGTTGTAGTAATAGAGGTAGGCTTGCTGTGTAGGGTTACTACAAATATTTGTATTGAAATTTAAAATAGCAGGATCCTGATGTAAACAGAGTAATTTCATCCTCATCTAAACATCTCAATTAACATTCGTGAATAACATCAAAGAAGATGCAAGTTATTAAAGATGCAACAAGTCCGTTAATCATTGCTACTTTCTCGTTTCTCTAACCACTTGGCCAATACATTCGTGACAATTTACTACATTGAAATTGCGTAATTGTTTATGGTACAAATTATTTAAAAATACATCTTTTCAGCAAAGGAGCTCTTTAGGGAGTTAATGTATATATTGAATTGCTTATTAAGAAGTTTTTTATCGCTTATTTCAGCTAAAATTCATCTGGTGGATCAGTGATCAGCTTTTTGCTTTCAGCAGCTTTATTGTCATTTGTGAGTAAATTTCAGTAAAGGTTTACATTATTATGTTTATTTGAATAATTATTTTCCGTACTTGGATGCTTTATATTTATAAGTTCTATTATTAGATAATTAAATATTATATAATTAGATAATATTAATAATTAGATATTAGATAATTAGATAATCATTTCGCTATCAATGTCACTGTATTGCTAATATGCTGCGCCCTTTAGTAAGACACTGAAAGTCGCAGTTACATCTGAGACTTTGTTTATACACCTTTATAGACTTTGTAATACTGTAATCCAGACATTGCTGCACCCTTTAGTTAGACGCTTGAACAGGCATGTAATTGATAGTTGCATCTGAGATTTTCTTCATATAAGACAGTAATCCAGACGTTGAACTTAACACTTGTCTAAAATTGAAATAAATATTTGTCTAAATGAAGAATTCCCTGCTATTTGATCATATTCATCACTGCACTCCATCAAAAGTGTTTTTATGCTGGTGTGATATTAAGCAACAAACAAATTTATACATTCTTTTTTGTGCTAAATTTAAGATTTATTTAATATATTTTAATATAATTAATTTAGAGCATCCAATTGCGGGCACCAGTTGACAAGAAGCTTTCCCATCTGAGGCAGTATTGGCTTTTAATTAGGAATTGAACGACAATTATTAGCTTAAATTAAATAATTTGCCTAATACTGGTTCCTTAATTTAATTTAAATTGGGATTATTTAATCTTAAGTTTGGATGCCAATTTTTAAGCTAAGTTTGGATGCCAATTTTTAAGAGTTGCCTTTTGTCGGCTGGTGCGGGGGTATAGAGGCACGACCTCCTCGTGGTGACCCCTGGGCAACGTCTTGAATTTCAAGGCGGCTAGCAGTGCCTCAGTTTATATTCGGTATAATTTGGCAAGTCTTGAAAACACTTGTTGAATATTTATTAATAATGTTTTATAGTTTGACATTTGGTTGCAGATTTTGGATTTTCTGCACTTTGGACGATTGACAGTTTGCATTAAATACAGAACCCTGTGTATAAAAATTGCATTTTTAGAAATATATATGCCATATGAGTATTACGCTGCCAAGTCTTACAATATTGTAATGTGATGAATTTATTTTTTATTTTTTTTATTTTTCATCTTTATTTTGCTCATTTGTATTCTACTTTGCATAACAATTGCTCTTGAGTTATTTTCTCTATAATACATAATTATAAATTCAACTATTTGTATAAACCTGTGATTATATAGTAACAATATTTGTATTACCCGATCTCTCTTATAAGGCTATAAATTTTCTAATAAAGGATGCTGGTCACTTCATTCTTCTTGTAACTCTAATTCAGTAAATTAATCTTGCAATATTTATGATAAATTTGTTAATATTACTGGAACTTTATTTCAATTTAATTGTATTGTTTGCATTTACTGAATTATTAACTTTATAAATATTTACCATGATATATAATGATATTGTATTATTGTTGTGGAGATTTTTAATAAAATTCACTCAAAAACATGTCAAAATATTTACTTTTTAATGCAAATCCTGCCTCCCCCATCCTGCCACCCCCCACTTCCTTCTAAAAATTGTCCCTTCTGCATTGTACGAAATTTGCTTTAATTCTTCTATTTAATTTAAGAAGTTGCAATGAAAACTAACATTAATGTAAAACTTTCAATAAAAGACTTGAGTTTAACTTTGAGTTGTTTTGTCATGATGTAATTTTGATTTGCTTCTTTGGAAATACTTGTAACTCGAGAAAATAAAAAAAGAGAGATAAAAAACTACATTTAATTTATAGGAATACAATTTGTTAGCCATCATTTATCTAAAATACAAATTATTAGGATTATAATAATTTTGTTCATGTTCGCCACACTAAAACTAAACCCACAGTAAATCTTGCTTAGATTAACAAATAGTCGTTAAAATACATAGAGTTATTAGTCAAAGTAACTGTTATTAGTTATTCTCACAAAGTGCCAGTTGTGCTTTTCTCAATTTTTATTCACATGAATATTTGCTACTGATATCCAGTTTAACTTTCTGTTATCTTAACGGTATCACGTTCATCTGAAACAAAAATTACAACAATGCGCAATATTTTTAAATTGCAATATGTAATTTTATTTGCTCAACTAACGAAACAATTAATACACGAAAAATAACATTTTGCCTACTGTGCTATATTAATATTAAATTTTGAATTGAAATCATAAAATATGTTTAAGTATCTATAAGCCTAAGTTACTGATTGAATTACCCTCAGCAAAGATAAAAAAATTTACATTTTCCGCATTAGTATCATCAGATGTTTAAAATGCTTTTACTAGAAGCAGAAAAAAGAAATTTTGTATATCTTAACAAAATTGGGCATGTCTTTTGTATTACTCAAAATACAAAGACAGAATGTAGACCTACCATAAGGCGTGGATAAATTCTTTCGGCTTCTTTTCTTTCTATTTCTGTTACAATCTTTTCATCCAACATTTCCAGAAACTGAAGACGACTGATCACGAAATGTCTGCAGTCATATAAAATGCAAAAAAATAAATGCATGCAGTTTAGATTATTAGTAGATATTGCATAAAATTATGCAATACTCTTTAAAAAGAAAATAATGCAGCGGAAAATTTAAGCATCTATAGGTAAGGATCTAGCTAGTTGTTGAAAAATATTACTAAAGATAACATGCCAGATACTATATATAAAAATCACTGAAATAAGCAAAATGTAGTAGGCCTTATCGTTGTATAAATTTGTAGAATAAAAACCAAATAATGCATTTTATAAATAATATTAATTTATAATATTTAATCTTAGAAAATATAAAGTCTTATAATGTATCAATAATCGCTCTTAAGCAGCTTATTATTTATTGAAATCTTAAACTGGTATAATAGTAATTTAGATGATTCATGAAATTTGACTTAAATGCGGATGAAAAAATGTAACCTGTAATCAACGTGTTCCATGTATGTTTTATCATTAAAGTAACTAGGAGCGGCTTCATTATTCATCATACTTAAAACTCGCAAATTTGGAAAGCTTCTCTCGATATTTGCTATGAAAAAACCTTGAATAGAGAAAACAGAAATAATGTTATAGATTTTAAGTAATAAAATGATAAACTTTAGAGTTTTTTCAAATATAATATATACAACTTGAATAAACTGATAATGAATTTATGCAATTCTGGAAGATCTGATTATTTTATTTAACAATTACTCGATAGCATTTAACTCCCTGTTCAAGTTACAAACATTTTTTGTAACTTAAGTTAGCATAAATTGGATGACTTGCAATTTATATTTCTGAAGTTCTAGAGATTTATTTGTATAAAAATATTCGCTACTGATATTCAGTTTCACGTGATTTAACAAAACCTACTTAGGTTTGTGATACTGTTGTGATTAACCCAAAGTGTTGTAAGTCGAGGACAATATGGGAACGAGACTTGTGTTGTCAACTGATTGTGATCCAGTATCAGTGTCTCTAGATTAGGCATGTCAAGCATGAACCGAAAATAGCTGTTAAAATATTGAAATAATACTTAAATATTCCGAGATTTTGGTAAATGCATCACGATGTTTAAAGTTAGAGCATAATATCTGTTTAAATATAGGTAAATATAGTTAGTGGTTTTGCAATAATGTATGTTTTTCGTTTAGGGCCAACTTGCAAGTTTTTGGTTTAGATTTCAAATATCTCCAATTTTTAGTCAAATATCACCAATTTTCACTGTTAATGGATAAATTACAGAGAAACTATTCTTAGCAATAAATATATAAAACTGTAGGCCCTATATAACATTTTTATGGATCAATCTTTCTTTCTTGTAGAAATTGTCAGTTTTCATTAATAGACCTACAACTTTGTTGGCCAATTAGAAAATCTTAAAGATTTCTTCTTTATGATGGATTATGTCTTGATTGCATGTCTTAATGTTAAACAAGCTGAATATATAATTAAATCTTAAGAATTTAATCTGAAAATGTCAGACTTCATAAATGTACTGCTTACCTAAAACTGTTGTAAGTCAAATCCAATATGGTACATTTGGACATGAAGCGCCTTTGAATGCTATCTGGGATAGTGGTGAGATTCTGAAAAGCCAATCCAATCCTGCATTGCTCACTTTTATCCTTTGTGAGATTAATCTGATCAAATTGTTCATCTGATGACGTCGACATATCTTTTTGATAAGGAGATATGAATTAGAGTAGTTGCATGCTATGTGCCAAAATATCTATAGTGTGAAAAGTTAACATTAGAACGGTTTAAAAATGGAATTTTGTTGTAATATTAGATTATTAATTGTATGTCTATTTCTGAGGAAACATTTTAGGAAGTGCTTAATTAAACCCGCGCCTCGGAATTGTCAGTTTTCTGACAATGCACGGTGCGTTATAAGTACGGAATACGAATACGAATTAAAATATTATTGTGCTTACAACTGAATGAGGTGAGTTTATTGGAAGGTGTTATAATCTTTCTTAATCAAATTGATGAATCTTAAGTCAGCTATTGTCATAACTGATCAATGTAATTGAGCAGTAACTGAGCCGAATCATATTAAAAAAATGGTTCTATATAAATAAGTTAGAATTTATAAATTAAATTCTATTAATATTTATAAATAAAACCTATTTATATTATGATTGAAGTCGGCGATAATAATTATAATTAGCCTAGAAATTTATTATATATTTAGTATAAAAACGCAACAACTTTTTAAACAAGTGTTCATTTCAATACAGTGTTCATATAGTCACTGTCAGTTAAAATTAAAATAATTATAGTCAAACGTTTATAATTATTGAACAAACCCTATTAATAAATAAATATTATGTAGTTCAGTATATTCAGTTCATTGCAATGAGCATATATATTAAAAAAATAAGCAAAAACTGTATCATCAAAGATAGTGCAATGTTCAAGAATGTTAAATGAATTGTATAACTTCAAGCAATAAATTATTTTAATGATAAGCTCCTTATTAAGATACGCCCGCTATTAGTAAACATACTTTCATATGATCATAAATTAATTATAGTGGATTATAGTGGATAATTATTTGTAATGGCAAGACCAATTTGTAATGTCTAAAAGATGGAAATTTAATTTAAGGAATGGTATTATGGTATTATTGTTTGTTTCAACTCAAATCAAAATTCTTCGATTCATATATCTTATACATAGTAATAAATTGATGGATAAAATTTTATCCATGAAGTTTTTCACCAATGGAATCAGTTTGCAGCAATTTTTGGAATATCGGCAAGTTGAAATGAAATTAATATGAAACAAGTCGTTTAAAATCTTGGACTAATTTTATTGTTCATACAAACAAGCAATATTAAAAATATACATTGTTTAGTTCTTATACTAACAATCCAGAAAGACAATATTAGTTTCATACAATCTGTACATAATTTGCTCGCAATAAATTAAAAAAAAAAGATCTTCAATAATTCAAAAAAACATTTTTAAATATTTAATGTTTAAATTTCATTTTTGATATTAATAAATGCACTGCAACTTATTATTTATAAAAAATGTAATTACTGGAAAGTTTATGAAAAATCTAATTTAATGTTAAAATAATCTATTCGAACAAACATCTACTTATATCAGTTATATTCCAATAATTTTACTTCATCAGTTAATAGTCAACTACTTTATCAAACACTTGGATAAGCTAACAATTCATTATAAACCAAAAAATAAATATTTACAAAATAAATATAAAAAATAATCTATAATCAATATTTTATTATCATTAGTCAACATTATCTCTAGATGGAAACATTCCTAATACACTTTTTATAATCTTAAATTAACCCCAATCAGTCATGATTATTTCTCGTCAATAAAATTTAAGACATAAATAAACAGAAAACAATTCACTAAAGATAGATATAATCATGTCCCTGTGTATAACCCACTGCATCATACTGACTCGATACATTTATTTCTTCCCTATTATGCGACATCCCAACAAACGCATTTAAATCCATCTCAAGCGGCTTCGCCACTAAAACACCCCCCCGTTTACTCACCCCTCTAGAAATCTGAAAATCCTGACGCGGCAAAATTTTCACATTTTCTGTTTCAACACCAGAATAACTCGCGTCCAAACTTCCACCAATTTGTTGATTTTTCGCAGCGCTAATATTAGCCAGGGTAAGTTTTAAATCCTTAATCGTTGCGGTAATGATATTCGATTTACCGTTCGCGACTAAAATATCTCTCAGGTTACTGTACACTGCGTCGAATTCCGCCAGAACTTCTTCGTTAGATTTCTTTTTTCTCGGACCAGTGGCCGGGTGGGGTTTGAGTTTGAATTCCTGTGCGATGTTGATTAGGTCCCTTCGTTGTAGTAGTTGGAGTCTGGAAAGTTCCGTGGGTGAAAGTTGTTCACGCATTTTAGATAGAATATCGTTGAACGTCATGCCTGATGATATTAAATCGGCGATTTGCTGCCGTTCAGATAGCGAGAGAGGTAAGTGTTGAAGTTCGATGTCGTGACCGACGTGGGAGGAGAGATAGGTTACTTCGACGCCTGGCAAGAAAAATATTTTTGATTAAAGAAATATAGACATCAAAAATTTAATTGATGTTTTCATTGTGATTTGATATTAAAATAAAATTTAAACACAAATAATCAAATTAAGTAGTTTTATTTGTTGGGCTAGTAGTATTTTCTAAGTTGATTTGTCGTGTATCATGTATTACTGGTATCTATTAAATTTATAAGTCAAGATAAAACATTCACATTAAAAAAGATGAAATGAAAGATTAAAAACAAAATATTAGATTAAAAAATGAACCAAAAAATTGAGATAAAAAACCTGTTTCTTTAATTTGCGCTTTAATAAATGCCGGACAAGTAAATCCAGATTTACGTGATCCCTGTTTCTTCATGTTCCGCTTTCCCTTTCCCCGTGACACGTACGTTCCGCTGCGATGACAGTAGAATCGTTTAAAAGAACTCCGTTTATCCGTTCCGTTTGTGATAAACGACGAACCGCAACGTTTCTCTTCGCTTTGTTTCCACTGCATGAATTCTGGGTAAACGAAACGAATTAAATCAAATTTAATAATCTTCAAAATATATTCAAAATAAAAAAAAAAATTCAATTAAATTTTATTTTATTAAAATAAAATTAGTAAAAGTAAATTAAATATACCATCAATTAATTAATTCCATATGCATTTTAATTTTACACGTTGTAAAGTAAATAACTAAATTCAAACAAATTCTTAACATTAAATAATAAATTTTTAATAAAATATCTATTTAAAACAAAAGTGTAATTTAAAATCAATCCAGATGTGACGCAACTTTTTCAAATATTAAATAAATTGCAGTAGAATAGTATCAAACACTAAGTAAAATATTTTAAATATTTGAAACATATACAAGACCTTCTTCATTTGGAAATGACATTATATAAGGCTCAGCTATATGATGTTCCGGATGCTTTTCTCTGATGTGTTTTGATAAAGCACCCACCCCCCTCACCCCATCACTGCAAACTAAAGGAAAAAAAGCACAAAAATATAAGAACAATTTTGACGACGAAAAGGACTTTTAATAAATTTTTAGCATTTGAGATAACAAAGATTTGTTCCTAATACAAAGGACAATCACGCTTATAGATAAAATGATCTATTTTTCGAGTCAGTTTTTCTTCTTAATTAGGAAAAATTACAACTAGACAGAACATGATAAAAAAAGTTAAAATATACGCTGGATATAGTGTAAAGCAGACTGACGGTTACTACTCTGGCAAGTTATTCCTCAAGAAATGACTCTCAGTTAAAAAAAAGCATTCAATATAAAAAATAACGCGATATAACAAAACTGTTAATTTATATCATCTAATACTTAACTTCAAGCATTAACGTTAACTAGCGCACTACACGTTAACTTTATATTTCAATTTGTGTAAAACGTTGTGTAAAAAAACATTGCTATTTACAAAATAATATTCAAAATTGAAATAAACCAAATCATAATCTCACTACCTGGACATTTAGTCAGCGATATTTTTCTTCTGGAAATCTGAAACCTAGCCCCCGAGCCGCCATCTTTTTTTCCTCTCCCCTCCAGTCCAGATCTTCTATAAATCCCAGACGTCCTATGAGGTCTAATCAACGGACATACTGCGTCCACATTAGCACCTTTATGTCGTATCCTAATATGTCGTCGCAAATTAGATTTATTGCTCGTAAATACGTTGCATATAGTACACTTGACAAAGATGTCGCAATTTGACTCATCGGTTGTTTCAACGGAACTTGCTGCACCTTTAGTTTGTATATTTAACTCGGGTATATATCCGGATTGAATGTTAAGATATGATGGATTTGTTTGTAATTGGGTTTTGTCAGCTATTCCTGGTTGATTAGTTGTAGATTTACTCTCAACTGAATATAAATATAAAAAACAGACTTTTTATAACAACTCTTATATCTATTATGATATTTTTTTTAAATTATTACTATAAGTTCATTGTGATTAGAATGTCCTAGCTAAAAGCATATAGGTTCCAGGTTCAGTTATATACAAAGCAATATTGCGATAACTTGCTGCAACCTTTAGTAAAACATTTAAATCAACAGCTACATCGAATTCGTCATTTTTAAACGATAATCCAAACGTTAAATTAAGCTAACCAAATTTTCCGTCATTAAATTCTTTATACTATTATACACATGTCTTATTTATTATACTATTTATTATTGTGTATTATTTGTATTATATATTGTATACTATAAATACAAGTTCAGCGTAACATACAATAGAAATGATTATAAATGAATTCGTATCAAGTTCTACCAACCGGCCGAATGTTTTATTTTAAAATGACGCAGCAGAACGTTTCTATGTAGAAAGAAAGCGTTGCAATCGATGCACTGATACGCTATCGCTGTTCTCTCTCTCTTATTCTGCGCGCCACTAATTTCCATTTCAACTTGATGCACAGCGCGCAAGTGATAGAGTAAGTTGCGTCGCTGCGCAAAACTTGCACCGCATTTATCACACGTGCATCTGTTGACAACGGGTGGCACGTCATCTAGGAACATATACATTACATTTTGTTTAAATCGTAAGAATATTGTTACGTAATATCGAATGTAATAACTATATAATGTCATTAATAATAAGAAAATTTATAAAGTTTGGTTTAATTTATTTTGCATACCTTTTTATTTACATGACTTGCTATTATAAAGTTTCAGACATTATATTACCAGTATATAAACTTTGTAAAGAAATAATCAATTAATTTTTACATACAGCTAATGAATATTTATAAAGTTATATTTGATGAAACAAATTTAATACATTAAGGAATCCAGTTGAAGTTAGTTTTAGATGAGAATTTAATTCAAATATAAAATTATTTCAAGCATTTTATTAGATCTACGATTCGTATATTTATTCATTTAATTATTTATAGCTACTAGAACATTAAAAGCGTTATTTTATAATGTCACAGCAGCACAAACTGTTATTTATTGACAATTTACAAACTTAGCAGAAATTAATGATACACTCGATACTTAACACAGTGCAGTATATAATAAATTTCCCTTTAACAATAACATTGCGAGTACTTAAAAACATCTAATTTCTATCCATTTCCACAGCGAATAAATTTCATTCACAGAGAAAAACATACATCAAATGGAAATCAAAAAGAAATCTACCTACCTGTTGTATGTTTAAGCTTTATATGCCGAGATAAGCTGCTTTTAAGTAAAAATGACGCTCCACACTGATGACAAGAATTCATGCTAGAAGTTGCTTGTATATGCTCACTTTCTATAACTTCCGCAGGCATAATCTTATGTATAACGCGCATGTGATGCATTAAATTACGACGATAAGCAAAACTCGAACCACAAATATCACATTTACACTCGCAAATGTTCTTTGTAATAACAACAGGTGGCGCTGTTATAAAAACAGAAGAAAATGTTTTTATTAATGAAAGAAAATCAGCATCTTTAATTTTCATATAATATACTTCAATATTGAAGTATATTACTTCAATATTGAAGTAATACAATACTTTCAATATTGTATAATAAAACTTCTGCTTTAGGAAGTTCAAAACTATACACTCCTCAAAAAAATGATGTAAATTAGTTAAAGTTTCGTTTAACATCTGGATTACCGTATTAAATTAACAATGTCTCAGATCTAGCTGTCAATTTAAGCGTCTTACTAAAGGGTGCAGCTATATAGAGAAAATAATCAGCCCTCCAAAATTCTAACCTTAACCTATCAATATCGAATCCAGCGCTCAAACCACTTCTCTAACTAGCCTTGTAATAATAACAAAACTATAGAAAAGCATAAAAAACATAACAAATAAACATGGAAAATGTTCAATAAGAAAACCTGATTGATGATTGTATTTAACATGACGAGAAAGACTGCTAGCGTGAAGGAAAGACACAATACAATGCGGGCATCGAAACGCTTTAGGAATAACTTTCTTCTTTGTTTCTAAAATCGTAGACTCAGTCTTATGAACGCTGCGCAGATGACGTAATAAGTTACGATGTGATGTGAAATCACACTCGCAAGCGTCACACGTGATTTTATTCATAACGGGAATTGTGTCTGGTTGAAAAATATATAAAAATATTGAACAGAAATCAGTTTAAAATTAATTTAAGAGGTAGTTTAATGATGACTATTTAAACCTACTGAAATATAATAATTACTAAATATTATTAAGATTTTATTAAATACATTTTTAATAGTTGTTTAATATTTTGTACTAATACTATGCTTAAAAGTCAAACTGTTTCCTTGAAATAAAAATTATTAAAATTTTCATTTAGACCTCAATGATTAATCAATAAATCGAGACATTAAACTCATCACAGTTCAAAATTCTGAAGTTATTGCAATGTGACGAAATAACTATTAAATGCAACTACTTGGTCAATAGTTTATAAAATCAAACATTAATTAACAATACATAAATTGTATAATATTTTATTAAAATACAAAACAAACTCCTTGCAAATGCTATTAAATTAAATCATTTATTTATCTCCTCAGTTTGACTTTGCATATAATTGCTCCATTATTGTAGGCCTACAATAGTCAAATATAGTCAAAGGCTCGTTAGAGAAGTGGTTAGAGCACTTGATTCTAAATCGAATGGTCCAGGTTCAAATCCCGGATAGCTCATTATTTCACTAACCTGCTGCACCCTTTAGAGAGACGCTTAAATTGACAGCTACGTCTGAGACATTGTTCATATAACACTGTAATCCAGACGTTAAACTTAACCATAATTAATCCCAATACCCGTTTGATGCATTAACTTGATGTGCCCCGTCAGACTTTTTCTATTGAGAAAAGCAGCACTGCATTGAGCGCATTTAAACTTCAAAGTCTCAGTCTTAGTTTCTAGAAGTGTCGACTCTATGTTATGCACGTCGCGTAAATGTCGCAGTAGGTTGCGCGCGCGAGTAAAAGTAGATCCGCAAGCGTCGCATGCGTGTTTATTGACAGTAGATACTGCATCTAAGCACAAGAAATATAAATGAAATAAATACTCAGTTTGTTTATTATATTGTTTCTGTAGTTTACTCTAATCTATATAATATTATATTCTATATTATGTAATTTCGATTATCTATATTATTAAATCTAGAATAATGCAAGAATATCAGTGTCTCTGTAGTTGTAAAATATTCATTTTGTCTATCTGTCTGTCAATTTAAACATTCGATCTGTTGATGCATTTATTGCCTATATGATAACCTGATCAGAAAAAATTAACTTCATTTGTTTTTGTATGGATTGAACGAATGTTATAAATCAAATATAATTAAATATAAATGAATACAAATTAAATAAAACTTTCAAAAGAACAAAGTATCTTAACTTAAAAATATAATATATTACTAATTCTTCTTTTAAAACAGAAAAACTACTAATCGCACAAAGTTATTACAGAAATTTATCAATCCACCTCTATGTGAAAACCTTTATATTATTAACACAAAGTGAAGACAATATCTAACAAAATATTAAATAATAATTTAATAATACTAAAGATAATAATATATATTCTAACTACCGGCTTGGTGTTTCAATGTAATATGACGCAGTAACTTCTTTCCTTTAATAAACGAAGCGGGACAGTGGGCGCATTGAAAAGTTATAGGAGGGCGGTTTATTTTCCGCGAGGGAATGCTACCCCTGCGCACCCGCGACTTTCCTATTTGATGAACGTGTCGCATGTGATAGAGTAAGTTACGTCGGTGAATGTAAGAAGTGCCGCAATGATCGCAACGGTTATTCATTGCAGCGTCTTTCGATTCTAAAAGTAAAATATGACGGTAATATTCATTATAATTATAAAATTAATGGATTATTTCATAAAATGATGTGAATAATTATTTTAATCAATTATAACAATTATCTGGATTATTTTGTAAAACGTTAAAATGATGAAATTATACGAATGATAAAGTTTAAATTCGATTAAAATTTTAAGCATTAAAATATACATCAGGTATATGCGTAAAATCGATCATTTACAGTATTACATAAATAAAGTTAGATAACAAAATTGTAAATACACAGAAATAATACAGTTCTCTTAAACTACAATGTACTATATACTACTAAATACTACTGGTATCAAATTTATGAAATGTCCTTTAAACTTGTACTTTTCTTGTATTCAACTTTAAATGTACTGCAATTTATATTAATTGTACTAAACGTACTTTAAACTTGTCCTGTACTTAATGTACTTTAAACTCTAGCAAATAATTATTATAAAAAATTATTATAAGATAAAATAAATAAGATAAATTACCCTCTGTTTCTGGTAAATTAGGATCTTCTTTCAACGTTGATTTCTCATCACCCCTCTCGTTATCCCGTGATTTGTCCATCAAATTGTCCGGGAACTTGTCCGGTTGACTTTCATTTACTTCCATTAACTTTTCCTCCATTATATTTTCCGTACAAAATCCCCCGACGTAATATTAAAATATTTAATTATTAATTTAATAATTAATTAATTAATTAAATAATTATTGTTAATAAAATAATAATAATGCCATACCCGCCACAAAATATCCATTCCGCTGCTAAAAATTATGATCATTAAGCATAGCATATACGTAGTTAAAAATAACTAAGTAGCTTTTAGCAGTAGATTGGTGATAATTTTCCATTATTTTTGTAATAAATTATATTATCGCTCTGTGAATTTTATTTAAAGAAGTAATTTTTGATTTAATTTAATTTTAATTTAATTATATTTAAAGATGTCTTCAATAAATAATACGAATGACCCTCGTCGTCCTGCCAAGATTCACAGGTTAATATTATTTATATTGCATTATTTATATTATATTATTTAGCAAATCGGAAAATAGCAATGTGTAATTTATGGATGTATAGATATTGTGTAAAAAGTTCCCTTGCGGTTAATTTTTAGATCATACAGTGCGTTCAATTAAGCCAATTTTATATGATTTTTGAAATATGAAATGAGTTTTGGAGATTTCTATTTTTCTATTTATTGAAAATTGTTGTCTTTATATGCCTTATGTTAATAGTCGAATCAAACTCTTACTTTAGGTAATATGATAACGTCTTGTATATGTTTTCTAAGATACAAAGCACCCACTACTGGAGGAGCGACAGATGACCCTACTCCAGATTATATGAACCTACTTGGGATGATTTTTAGTATGTGTGGCCTTATGCTGAAGGTTTGCATATAAATAAAACTATAAAGATTTTGAAATGTAATTCGGTTAGCCTATTTAATTAGACTAGTGTTAAGGGCAACAGACTAGGAGAAAAGGTCTCAGGTTTGAGTCACTGTTTGTCAGTTAATGTTACTCATAAATTATGAAGATGGTATATTTTACATCTTATTTACAGTTATTTAAATTTAAATTATACTTTTTCGTTGGATTGTATTTGCTTAAAGTTTGTATTAGTCAAGGCTCGTTAGAGCAGTGGTTAGAGCGCTGGATTCTGATGCAGCAGATCAAGGTTTGAATCCCAGATAGTTCACTATTTCTCTAATTCACTGCACTCTTTAGTAAGACGCTTAAATTCTCAGCTAGGTTTTAGAGACATCGTTTATATAATACCGGTAATCCAGACATTAAACTTAAAGATTGCTGGGCCATGTTTTCAGCTAAAATGGGCCGCCTGGGCCGCGGTCTACTGCGCTTTCATCAGCTACGCAAGTTCAAGGTCATCTGAAGATACTAAACAAATGCTAAGCAGTTTCATGTTCGTCTACTTTTTCTGTTAGATTGATTTTTAAGTCAATTGGTTGATAGTTTAACGGATTTATTCTAATAAGAGTGTTTTAGGGTATTGATGTTGCAGTATGACAACCCTTTCATCCATCCATTCTTCATCCATCCATCTTATATTTCATCCATCTATTCTTTATCCATCCTTTATTTCATCCCTCCATCAATGATATATATACTTCTATTTAATATTTCAAAATATAATTTGAAGAAATTTGGGACAGTTGCCCGAAGACACTTTATTCTTTTGACATTCTGTCAACCAAATTTTTATTCGCAATACTGGTTTTAAACTATTACTCAAAGAAACGTTTATTACTTTTCAAATGTTAAATCTAAATTGCTTCTTTTTGTATATTTTTGTATATTTTGTACATATTTTTGTATATTTTATACATATTTTTGTATATTTTGTACATATTTTTGTATATTTTGTACATATTTTTGTATATTTTGTACATATTTTTGTATATTTTGTATATATTTTTGTATATTTTGTACATATTTTTGTATATTTTGTATATATTTTTGTATATTTTGTATATATTTTTGTATATTTTGTATATATTTTTGTATAT
>JAQIXG010000607.1:0-29811 GCA_034700105.1 Oconnorella tubifera
TATTTTATCAACTATAATTAAATCAGTGAAATGACGGAAGGGTTGACACACTTCCGTCTGTGTAACATAAATAAATTCGATCGTTACGTAACGCTGGGGGGGTGGGTGGGTGGGGTCCTTCAAAACGTTACGAAACGTTACGAAACGTTACAGGGTGGGTGGGTGGGTCAAAAAAGGTCACTTCCAGCGTTACGTAATTATGCAATGGCCCCTTAATAGACAGCTTTATTATACGTAATTTTTTTGTGCTAAAATTCCAAAATCAAATTTTTGCTTGCGATGTTGTAATATATTTAATCATTTTATAAAAATTATCGTAAATGCCTTATAAAATACTGCACCAACATTTAAATAATCTGTGATAAAGTTCTATTAGATATCATACTGTATGATTGATGAGCTAAATTATTGTAAAACTTAAAGTAATGATTTGTTCTACTACGATATTAATAATTGCTAACTGGATAAAATAAATGAACACAATAAATGTTTACAACATAATTTTTTAGTCAAATTAATTCATGTACTGCTATTCATACATACAGCTTTTGATTGAAGAAATTCAGAGAAGCTGGAATTCACGTAACTGTAATCTCACATGTTAATTTATTATTGCTTTACTATTAATTATTTTTGCGCAAATTTAATATGCTTTATTTATTGTATCAGTATTGCGTTTATATAGGTAGCCTAACTCGACTTCTATAAATGGCCTACTTGTTAATTTATAATCAACTTTACAGTTATAATCAACCTCACAATTAATCGTCTTCTAGATTTATTCATTATTCACATGTCTAATAAAATGGTTTATTGTTTCATCGTAATGTAATACAATGTACAATCTAGCATACTTTTGTAATATTTGTTACTCGAGTACAGAATACTTTTTGATATGTGTGTTCAATAATAATATAAATTACTAGTGAAAACGACTAATATTTTTATTATGATCGATGTATGCAACTGCACAATTTCTAAGTATTTCTATGAAATGTTTACAAATCTGCTTCAATTATGAACTTTCTGACAATTCTTTAATATAATGATTCTATTTTGCATATAATGGCTTCTTGCATAAGCATATTCTCTGTACGCGTTTGAATTTTTCAGGGCATAGTTGGTTATTTTGATTTATATATAATAATTGTATAATAATTATATCATAATTGTCATTTATTTGGTGTCCGCAGATGTAAAATCACGTTAAGACTATAATTTGAGTTATACAACTGGGTCCATTAGTTTTATTATCAGCAATTGACTAATGCTAATATATAAATAATATATGACTATTTTAGCGTAAAATGGACATAGCAGCATGTCAGTTATAAGGCTTAATAAATATAGGCTAAGTGTTTTCTACCATGAATGTCCAATTCATCTTCCACGTAAAATATATGAATTTAAAATGAATCATCAGAAGATCTGAAATTTATAAAAATCTTCTGAAATTTATAAAAAAAGTTTCATTTTAGAGAATACCAATTTAATATATAAGTGTATCAAATTATATACAAAAAAACTGAAATACTACTTTAATCCGGACACATTTTTTACAAAACGATTGAAATATTTTACATATTATTTAGACAGAACTTTCTAGATTAAAAAATACATTGTAATTTTCTTTGGCATGTTACTGACATGTCAGATTTATGCTATACGAATACGAATAGGCGATGCATTACTATATAACATATAGATTATATTATCAATCCATCAAATAATCATTAAGCTTATATTTTTCTATCAATGATACAATCTCTTTATATCCATTTCATCTTCTAGAGACAGATAGTGATTACCCCAACAATCACATCACTATCAGGGAAGATCATAGAATAATAACATATGCAAAGCATATTTATTTAATTCAACAATGTACGTGTCATATTTAGATCATCATATATGACATTGGATATGATAAATGTTGTAATTACGATAAATGTTGTTTTTACGCATTATAATCTATCAACGTCGGTTTATATTTCATAGCCTATGTCAAAAGAGTTTGATAGATATTATCAATCATATTAAAGATACAACTGTAATTACAAATTATTTTTACATTTAGAAATAACTTAATACTTAACTAAATTGGATGACTTGCATATTATATACATTGTATACAACAGAAGAAAATTATACTTATACCAGAAACGATTGAAAAACAAAAGCTAAAATATTAATCAGTCAACTAAAAAATGAAACCACTTTATGGATATCAGATTAACGATTAAAAGCCATTTTTCTAGTAAAAACATGACTGATTATAATCCTTTATTGATGTTATCCAAAACTTCAAGATAGGTTATAACATGACAAAGATAAATAATGTATAAAATGAAAGTCATACCCAAATGACGTTGGATTTCATGTTGATATGATCAAACAATGATGTCAAGAATGAAGCTGCTGATGTGAACTAACTTTATAAAACTTGCACAAATTATACAGATATACAAATCTAGAAGCAAAGTTGAAATAATTCTATAATTCTAGTATCAATTTACAAGATTTTTTTTGTAAACAATAAATATACATTAAATAACTAGACATAAGTTTATAATTGTATAAAATATTAAAGCTATATTTCCATCTTAAGTTCATTGATCAGTTTAATTTATAAAGTGATAAAAATATTGATCAAGTCATTTCAAATAAAACTGAAGCATAATGTATTTGTGAAAACGTAAATAAGTTTACAAATAATGACAATTACATAATGCTAATGTATTATCTAAATTTCAAATCATCTTTATTATCTTCTTATTAATTATAATAATAAATGAAAATGCATTTTTAAATTAATCATTATTCTTCATCTACTGTGTTCAAATACAGAGATGTGTACAATTGCGCTGAACATAATGTTCTCAGAAAAATAAATCTCAAGATAAAAATATTTACATTAAACTAAAAGTATTGTCATGCGAAACAGTACATTTTCTTTGGTCTATTTCATTCCAATTCTGTGCCTATCACCGGTGAATCATAAAGTCTCCGTAAGCTGTTACAATTATCGTTTTATCATTTGCATCTTATGAGCTTCAAGTCAGCTTCAGATAAGCCATAATTGTCTATAATACACTTAATGATATCACATCTCAAATGTTCATTTAGTACAATATCCTGAAGATATCAAATGACCAAGTAGCCAAGGCATATACACAACAAAGTTGTCAAAGCGAGATCTAATACTAGTTCTGCTTCAGCAAAACTCAAGCTTTAATTTCAATTCTTTGTCAATCATAGTCTTTTGGACTACTATATTAAATATCAGCAGCTATTTCATTTATGTAAAAGCTAAGATTACACAAATTCAATAATTTTTAAAGACTGGTTATTGTTATAATTAAAAATAAAAGCAACAGAAGTTCATTATATTTTTTGAAACTGTCAAAGCTTAAAAAGTTTACAGTCAATGAACTTAGCGATGAAACTAAACACTGTCAAATTTTATTGATACCTCATTTTATTATATACTTGCACATTTAAAAATTATATAAATAATTACTTAAAAAGCAGACAATCTGTTGCAATTTTTATAATAAAGTATGGAGAGAGAGTGTATCTATTAGCAATGCAACCCTGATAATACTAAATAATATTAAACCACATCTGTAGAGCATAATCTTGTATAAATCTATATTAAAACAAGTAATTTAACAAGTCATATTTTAAACTCTATATTAAAAAGGCAACAAACAAAATAATTCATTTCAAACTGATCGCAAAGGAAAGGCTCAAATAAAAAAATTAATTAAAATAAATAAGATTTATGCTGACTAAATTAAAAAGCAATAATTGCAAAATAAATTTCATATTTAAAAATTAGAAAAATGAAGGAAAGCAGTGTAAACAGAAAAACAAAAAATAAACAGAGAGCAGTGCAATGAAATAAAAAGAATACTTAGCTTTTTTATCTATAATTGTAGGAATAGTAGGTGCTCTCATCTAATTACCCTTTAATTCAACAGATAGGGGTCGAATCTCAATTAAACAATTTTAAAAATGCTGTTCTAGATGGACCCACAAATGTTCATATAAAGACACATTCTTCAAACTCAAGTCTGTACTTATTGTTATGCAATAATGAACAGCTGAGTCAACAGCAGCGAATGCCAGTGGCGAGTTGAACCCAGGCATCAGAAACAAATGACCAGCAAATTACTGCTCATCCAGCTTTTATTTCACGTGAAATTACCACTAAGAAATTATCAAGAAAAAAGCACTTTATTTCCATTTATTTCCTCTCTAGAAAAATTAGACAATTTTCATTTATTATACACAACACTGCAACAACACAGCATCTAGTTTGCACACTGCATAACTGTATAACATACCGAATAAGCGACCCTGCTCATAACTGGGCATATTATTTGAACTATAAGTCTAAATAGTATCAGTAACAAAAATTGTCACAGATATAAAAACTACTTCTCTTAGTTAAAATTAAAAAGGATCGGTTCAAGGAGTGTGACGAAGTAACTATTTTAAGAAATAACATAATGAAATATACGTTATTTTTTCGATTTTTCTAAAGTTACTGGTATTATATGGTTACTCTGCAAAGTACAGGCTACAGCAAGCAGCGACTGTCAGTGATAGTATCTGTTGACATTCAGTCAATGACCCTCGCTGCATATGTCAACCGGTCACACCGGTTGACATATGTTTATTCAGATTTAGAACGATTAAAAAGGCACTTATTTGTACAATCTCGATGAGTTATGTTAATTCTGCCCGTAATAACATTTAAATAGACAATGTAACGTATTATATAACTGTTGCAGCGGAATATAAATTCTTCATAGAATCATCAGTTTCTATCTTTTTATAAATCACAACTTTGTAATGTCACATATTATCACGCGTACCAATGTATTGTACATAGTTGTCAATTATATACAATATACTAGATATACTTACAATACGTGTACACTATCAGCTTAAATTAAATACTTGCAATATAAACCGTGATTGCTCGATATTAATAACTCAGAAAAATTAGAAATATTCCACTTCGGAATTTTTAAAAAAAATTTATAACAAGTGTATAGAAGAAGAAGTATCAATGCTTGTGTGTGAAACTATCGGTAGATTTCTTCTTAGCGACATATTTCTTCATCTGTAAAACTTTACGAACGTAGGCTTCAACATATATCGTAATGCGAGTGCTTGAGAAATCTCGAGTTTTACTTTGACAAATCTGAATAAGAAATAAATATCAAAGTATCACCATCATCTTGTATTAGCTATTAATTGTCAAAGAAAAGTACCAGTTCCGACTAACTAACTTAAAACCTATATTTAATGTAGTTGTGACTCTTAAAAAGTAATCACTTTTAAGCTTTTACAATTAACAACCCTCTTAGCTTTAAAATAATTGTAATTATTCTTGTGTCAAATATGATTTGTTATATAAAAATGCAGCAATAGATTAAAATTCTAACACCGCTACAGATAATACTCAAGTTATTCAGTTATCCCGTTCATAACTCTGCAATAAAAACTGTGGGAAACATTAATATACAATAACTAAATCATAATAAACTAAATCACAATAACTAAATTATAATAACTATATACATGAAGTAGCTGTCAAATTAAGCGCCTTGCTAAAGATATATACAGCATATCCGGAACATCTATTATTACGAATATTGTCAAGACTCAAACATGGGCCATTTATTCGGAATCATGCGCTACGTGACTACTGTGTATAAAACTATTAGTTATTTGTAACAAAACTCAGCTTACATTAGGTACAGCCTTCCTGAGAATATCTTTGTACTCATCTTTACTGATACGACGTTTTGTAAAAAACGGCATTAATGAGCCTTTCACTTCCTCTATAACATGATTCTGTATTTGTTTTGTAGACCAATTCTTCCACTGCAATCATAAGTGAATAATAATACGAAAAGACTTCAAATTTTAATAGTACAGTAAATACAGTAAATAATATTCTAACTCGACTGCTTGGCTGTCGACTGCTTGATGTACATATTTTTCTGACAATTTTAAAAGATGGTCATTCAGCAATGTAATTATTTAATTCGTCAAAGAGATCAATTTTATTAATTCATCAAATAGTACAATATTCAAATATTAACTTGTCATTTAATTTTTGTGCACCGACTGAATTAATATCATCCCATCATTTGTGACCGTTAATTCATATAATTGAATCCATTTCACGCAGTAACTTCAAGCGACGAGCTACAAACATTAGTCTCATCTCATATCGTCACAGTCTCATTACAAGAGTCAAACAACAGTAAAATAATAACATTAATTTTTATGTAAAGACTATTAACCTGATCAGAGACATTAGATTTAGCAAGTGCTAAGGCATCTCTCTCCTTAACTCTAAGTTTAGTCATCCTTATGATGTCCAGATCCCTTGGTGAGGGAGGGGAAAAAGAAGCGACCTCATCAGACCGAGGCGACGCAACGTCTGTATCAGGAAGGCAAATCTCTTCCTCAAAATCCGGTGAATAACTATCATTCAAATTCTTCAGCGAACGATTCGACTTTTCGTGTCTCTTTGTATCTTTCAACCAACTCGTAGTCTTTATACGATCTGCCTTTTTCTTCTTAAGCTTCGCCTCGGCATTGATCTGATTTATAGCACCTCGGTCTAATTTATGCCTCGGTTTACTTTTCTTAGCAGATAAACCATGAACCCTCGGATTGCTAAACTTCTCAGCAGTTGACGGTATTAATTTCATGATTTCTTCCGCTAGATGCTGAGCGACTTGCATAGTGGATGTAATGGGGTTTATGGATGGAACATTCGCTAGACTTGGCTGTGAACTCATCTGACTAGATAGAAGAGAGGTGATAGGAGTTGAGAGAACACCAGCAACCATAGAATTCGAGCGAATATTAGCACTCGATCTAGAAACTGCCGCCTCGCTTTGAATAACAGGATGAAGATCTTGTAGCCAAGAAGACTGATTGACTGGCATAGTTAGTGGTACGTATGAAATAGTCTCAGTGGGTTGATTGTAAATAACTGTCGTAGTTGTAGAAATTGGATTTGTGTTTACACCAATTGACGACGTTTGTGATCCGATAGAAAAAAGAGATTTTAAGGAGGATAAGAGTTCCGGGGCAATGTCTGGTAGTGTTACCCGGGCTAATGATGCAATGGATGCCACTGATATTGATTTATCAATCCGTAATGGGCTACTCCGGTTTTGCACATTGCAATCTGATGAATTCTCAATTATTGATCCACCAGAAATAAAAGTTCTAGCTACTTCGCTGACAAAATTTGTCGATTTTGTCTCTGATTCAGAACAATACAATCTCTCAGTTTTGTTACTTACTTCACGATCTTGTTGCACAACTAAATCAGAATTTACGGTACTTTCATTGATCTTTATCGATTCATTTTGAGAACGATTCTGAACATTTCTCTCAGATGCAGACTGTGAGAGTGAAATATTCGACGACATACCAGCTACTGACAATTCATCATTAGAATCATCAATAGTAAACAAATCATGAACCGGAGCGGATGAACTGAAATCGTATTCAGAATCTTCCGCTTCACTGTAATTTTCACGACTGGTATCTTCATTCGGTCGCTTACTGATCTCCTGCAACATCTCATTAGACTCAAGAGTTTCATTGAGATCACTGTTATGAGAATCAAAAATAAAACTTGTACTTCGATCGCGTTCATGCACATCAGTTTCACTGACTTCACCAGCAGAGATTTCTTCACGAGATAATCTTCGCGTTTTGTACGTTTTACCCATTTCTCGATTCATTACGCTCACTTTCAAATCATTCAAACCAATCTGCGGTTCTAATGCACAAATAGTCTCAGCTTTATCATGAAGTTGATCAGCGATATCTTTTTTTGCGACTCTATCAGATTTACCATTTTCAAAAGTAGGAACAAATAACTCATCTTCCGAGTCAACATCGTCATAGAGGCCCACATTAGAAGAAAGCTTATCTTGAGTTGCTAAATCACGAGACTGGTATAACTGTTTTGTACACAAACTAGATGAATGGGAGGAACTGTCCATTGCAGTGTTTTTACCATGCAGGGCTTTATTGCTAGGTATTGATGCAAAGATATCTTCAGTTCGAGAGACCCGATGTCCACGTATCATACTCTGAATATGCTTCGGGTCAGGGGATTCATGACTCTGATTAAGTTCGTCTTGAAGAAATGTAGCATCGCTTAAATTCACTACCTTATTAGATGAATGCGTTTGATCTTCGTATAATGCCACTGAATGCTGAACATTTGTTTTCAAAGCAGGACTGACAGATGTGCCGACAATCGATTGATTCCTAGAACATGATGACTGGTTCAAAATTTGCGTATTCCTTTCATGAAAGTCATTCTCCTCATCTTGACTAGACTTTCTAGATTTTCCTTGTCTTCCATCTTTCTCAACAGTAGTGACATTCTTCTGCAAATGGACATTTGAAGAAACTAGTTTCTTACCCGGAATAGTTCTACTATTAGTTGAATCTTTCTTCATCATACGCTTTTTACCTTTTGAAATTGTGCTTTTATGATTGATATTTGGAATTACAAACTGAATCTGTAAATCATTTTGACCATCCGCACACTTTTGCACCTTTCGCCTTTTACTATTAACAACTGGCAAGCTAACGCGGACTCTATGAGGTGTTTCTCTAACTCTCAATACTTCACCCGTATCTGTCTGTTCTTCATCAGAGCTAGGAAATATAATATCCAACTCACTTCCCTCGCTTGTTCTTGGACTTGAATTACTAGCTGGATGGTCAAATTCCTTTGTGATGCGCAATGTTGTCATTGTTTTAGGCTGAATGGGATCAAGTTCACTCTCCTCAAGACTGTCCGGATTAATCTGACAAAACTGATTCAAAGAAACCGCCTTTTCTTGGCTAGTTTTCTTTGAAAGACTATTCGATTTTTCTTTTGAAAGCTTCTCGCCATCTTGGAAACGTTTTTCCTTCTCCTTTATTTTCATGCCTTGGTCTTTCTTTTCATTTTCTTTTCTCTCACCAGCAAGTCTCTTTTTTCGACGATGCTGCTGTTTTGATCTATCTACAGGAAGAGAATTCACTGCTAAAATATCCTGAATGAGGCAAAATTCATCATAATCCTCACCAGATATACAAACAGCATCCGCAGCCACATCTGCTCCACCAGCAGCATCCCTTAGCTCCTTTTCTTTCATTTCTCGTTCCTCTTTGCGTTTCTGTCTGCGTCTCCTGCGCCTTAAAAGGCGACGTTGCTCGTGCTCATTCTCAATTTCCTTACGAGTATTAAGACACGCGCCAAGCAAAGTGGATTTCTTTTCCTGCCACTTCATCAGCGACTGTTTTCCGCAGTCCCAAGCATCATCTATCCATACAACATCTTCAGGAGTCTTCTCCTTTGCCAAAGTGTGAGAATGTGTGATGGAAGGAGTATGATCTGATCTAACATCATATCTTTCTGGTGTGTGAGGCATTGATGGCTGATGTGCGGAGTCACGTGATACATGACGTCTATCGCTTAGAGAACGTCTAACTTGAGACCTAGACTCATTTCTACTGATGGTTCTCGTTGGCATCCTGGATCTCGAATCATTACTTCTTCCGGAAAGAGCTTCATTGGCAGAAATATTTTGATTAGACTTTTTAACTCGTTTACTGACATATTTATCCACTACATCTGCTCTGGAATTGTCTATCTTACGACGTTTCAACAAAACTGAATCACTTGGCATCTCTCCATGATCTGATCCATGAAGATGTTGACTATCTTTCTGACTTTTCTTTTTCTTTCTACTTTTTGACATCTTTGTGACTTCATCTCTTAACATTGAAGTACGTTTTCTATGCCCATCGGCTATTGACCGAGATTCAACAATTTCTCTAAATCCACTTTCACGCGATAACGATCCATGTTTGCGTTTGTTGTGCCTTGACTTATCAAAATCATCTTGTTCCCCAGTATGATCTTTCCATGGCACTTCATATCTTTTATTTTCCACAGATTTGGATCGACAAGAAATTTCATGTGTCTTGGAGCTTTTAGGTTTTACATACACTCTTCTTGTGCTCTCTTCCTCTACAATATCTTGATTTTTTCTTTTATTTCGTTCAGTATCATGACCTTTTCTATCCTTTCTTCTATCGTATCTAGAATCATTCACTTTTTCGTCACTGTTATTGCGCTTTCTTGAATTAAACTGTGACACGGTTTCCCTACTATGCCTAATGTCTTCCACACTACGTCTTCGCTTGCAAGATTTCTTTTCATCATCTCCACCTTTAGAATGACTGTATATAATTTCCTTGCTATGTTTAGAAGTATCATGTTCGTATACATTATCATACCTAGCAGAATCAACTTGGGTATGAAATTCTTTCTCATTCGATAAACCCATCCTGCTTTTTAAATTTCTATTTCTACGATTGCCTACTTCTAAAGAATCTCTATGTTGTTCAATTGACTCTGAACGTTTTCTCTTTTCTTTATTCCTATGATCGCTCTTGTTCTCATGATCTCGATGTGTAGTGTCTTCAAAATCGCGTTTTCGTTTCTTTCCTTCTTTGCGTTTAATATTAGCAGTGTCCGCTTGACCTCTATCTTGTTTATATCCATCTGCTGATCTTTTTCGTTCAGTTCTGTCTTCAGTTTTATCCAAATTATGACTCTTTCGAGGTGACTCGTATTGATCTGAGAAATGATACCCTTTCCTTTCTATGCTATTAACTTCATCATGATGTTTAGAAAGCTTCTCAGCATCATGCTGCTTCTCTTCATCTTTTCGACTCTTTCGATTAGATTTCTTAGATTTTGAAGTTAAATCAATATTATTTATATCATCTGTGTCATGATCAATGCTTTCATTCACGCGATTTTTGACCATTTTTTTCTTAAACTTAACCGTATCGATCTTACCTTTCTCATTTTTCCTGATATTTACTGAGTTACATTCAATGTCAGCAATCGCAGTAGTTGCACTTTCAGACAAACTTGTGGTAACAGAAGCATCTAATCTTTTTTCTTTTTTATTTAACTTAATATTTATTTCTCGATCACTAATTCGAGATTCAGAAGTATCGTATGATTGTAAAGATTGTCTCACTATACTAGCGCTAATATCTGAATCTTTTTCTGTCTGAAAGTTCTTTTTTTCTGAAATGTGTGACTTATTCAAACACTTTGATTCTGGAGAATTTGTAGTTACATCAGTTGATTCTCGCGGTTTCTTATCAATGCTGTCTTTCAGCTGAACTTTAGCAGTAACATCTTCCTTTTGGACTAGATTTGCCTCTATAATGTCTACATCATCACTAGGACACAAAGATATTCCATCAACGTTTGAAAATGATCTGCTCTTGCTTCTTTCCAATTGATTTACTTCTACTTCTTCATTAACCAAGCTCTTATGAATGTCAACTTCGTGTTTTTTCCCTGTGTATTTAGGCAGTATGCAAGGTTTATCCAATTGATTTAAAGGCTTTGAAACTTCTATATTTTTTCTGTTATTCCGATCACTAATTGATGGCTGAGTTTCCTTATCAGAAGAATCATTACGTCTTATTTTCGGTGAATCACTACCACGCTGCTTTTCCGTAGAATTAGTCAACTTTGTCCCAGACTTAAACAAAGCCTTAGCATCTTTTTTAACTTTCTCACTCTCATTATTTTTCAGCTTATTTCTATTTCTTGACTCTGGTTCAGTAAAACGGAAACTTTTCGCAGTACTTAATTCGACGTTATGATGCCGTAAAACTTCCCTCTCGAATCTTTCTCGACGCGAGTCACTTATAATGGCTGCATCATTAGCAAACAGTTCTAAATCGGACTCCTGGTAAGCGAACTCATGTGATCTCGCTCTCTCTCGCCTTGATCTGCTCTTATGCCTTGATTTACTACGACGAGTACTCAATTCATTTGATGTCTCTGACGGATTCCGTTTCCTTTGTTCCTTACGCCTCCAGTAGACATTATCCTCTATAATACGTCTATCTTGCCAACTATCCTTGTATCTTCTGCCCATTCGATAGTCTTCAGAAATCTCTTCTCTTGGTGATGCTTGCCTTCGTTTTTCAGGAGTTCGACTTCGTCGCACATCCTTATCTCTGTTGCGACTTCCTTTATAATCATAATATCTACTTTCGTTTCTATGATCTAACCTAGAGTTTACTTTCTTTAATGATCTAGATTCATCAGAGTGCCGTCTGTGGTGCTCATTATCTCTCTTATCCTCGACATCATCAACATTAGTTATTTTCCTATGAGATCCACTGGAAAGCTTTTCAGAGTTCTCACACTTTTCTTTATCTCTAACCTTCTCATCCTTCTTAGAATCTCTTGGCTTAATTCTCAGCTCTTCAGCATCACTACAAATTGCATTATTTTCATTACCTCCATCGTCCTTACTTTGATTCTTTTCAGATGCATCACCCACATTTGTTAAGCTGTCAACATTATCAGATTTGTCACAAACTTCGCTGGCTGTTTTTGCAGCAGAAGACGTTGCATTGGTTGCTTCCATCTCCTGCATTTTGATCACACGCTGCACTCCAACTAACCCACTACCCTGAATCTTGCTTTTAACACAATCACCATCACCAGCATTGGACGAATCAATTGCCCGTGAAGTGTTCCACAAATTCAAGCACAATTTTTCATCCTTTTCAGCCTCAGCTAATCTCTGCTTCAGAGACTTTAACTGCACCGTTTTAGTATGAATAAAACTCTCTTCTTCTTTTGTCATTTCTTTTGGTTTTATTATCCGTGCTGAAGATGATGCAGCAGAATCTTGCACTTCTACGTGCCCCAAGTTTTGCCTCGTTACATTATGACATTCGTATAAAATACGAGGTTCGTTAGATGATCCTGATTTACGTGTAGTAACTGCCGTAATAGCATCAATTCTTTCAGCTTTTCTTTTCTTAACAAAATCCTCAACATCTTCCTTTCCAGTATCATCTTCCATGTCATCATCAGATTTCTTTTTATTATGACTATCAACAACAGCATTAACTTGTTTAACTTCAGTTTTTCCAGCCTTATTATTGGATTCAGTCTTCTTGCTGCTTTCAGACGTTTCAGAAACAATGTCCTTTAAAAGAATTTCAATCTTGCCAGTATCCGCTACAGACTGTAGTTTTTTCTCAACTTTATCCGAAGCAATTGCATCAATAGAAGGAATAATATCTTCATCATTCTCATCACTATCATCAGTAGGTGAAGGATAACTGTCAACATCAGAATCATCGCTATTAGAAATAGCATTTTTCTTCTTATCATCATTATTAATCTTGGATGTATTCTTGGATGTATCCTCAACTTCACCATCACTTTCTTCATCATCAACTGCAATTGGTGATGGCACGTCATCCGTTTTTGTCAGATCAACAAGGTAGCTAACGGATGGACCAAGATATAGGCTCTGAAATGTTTCACTGCCAATTTTAGCTTCAACAATCTTACTATTTACAACGGAAGGTAATCCAGACAGAGCATCAACAGTTTTAACTGGCAGAGGTATATCTACTAAACCATCGGAAAGCAAAGAATTCGATGAACTCTTTGCAGAAAGATTGATTGTTGTGCTAGAATCACTGGTGGTTTTGGCTGAGTCAGCTACATTCGATAAACTAATAGAAATTTTAGCTCTTTCAGCCATCACAATATCCATACCACTCTTATCTTTTGACTTAGCGTCGTTTACATTGTCATCTGGTAGCTGAACAACTTTCGTTATAACCGTGTCAGTAGTGCTAGGAATTTCTTTAAATCCTCGAGAAGTAAATTTAGGTTTCCCTTTACTTGCCACATCTGTGATCTTACCGGCAGATTGCGATATTGCATTGGGTAATGTAATCTCAGCAGCTGCCTTCGAAACAACTATTTCTGCGGGTTTAGGCGCGCTCAAAGTATTCTCAGAGATAACTTCAGTTTCATTAAAAATTGATTCTTTCAATTTGACGGATAAATTCGAGCTGGTCAACGAAAAATTAGCTTTTGATAACTGTTCACTACTAGTAGTTTTAACAACTACATCAGGCTTTACTAAAAGCTTTTCTTTTGAGCAAACAGAAATAGACTTTGGAAGAGATGCTGTAGGAGCAAGCATTTGTACTGATGCTGTAGTGACAGCTTGATTCAAAACAGTTGTAATTAACTCTGTTTTATTGTCACCAACATTTATAACTTTTACAGATTTTTCAATCACAGAAAACGCAGTACTTGAAACAGCAGGAGGTTCTGGCGGTTTCAAGTTAGGTGGAAAACATGGAAAACAAGGCGGCACAGGTGGCACGGGTGCTCTTAGTAGAAGAGACGATCCAACACCACCAATTGACCGCTCCAGTGATGATAAACCTGGCACAGATATATTTGGTGGAATGTTACGCATGGACACATCTGTTAGAAACTGAGGCGGCCTCATCGGCATCGGAACACTGGGCAAGTTTAAATGTCGCGCAACCGGTGGTCTAATTGGTGCAACGGAAGGGTATCGAGGATCTAAAAGTCTCGGAATTGGCACCTGACTATGTAATTCGTTTGAGATTGGTAAGGACTGATGACGGCTTATAATTAGCGCACTGGGTTCAGGCAGTCTCGGCCTTTGCGTAGCTGTATTACTGTATTGCAAAGTCTGATTGAGATCCACAGATGCCATAATGGGTCTCGCCAATGAAAAAGGTCTGATTAGATGAGTCGTTGATCTTACCGACTGATTAGAACTGCTTTCACTTAAACGTACTAATCGTGTCGAATCACCTAATGGTGAACTCAGCGTTGATCTAACGCCTCGAATATCAGGCCTTGAACCCAGAAAAGCTCGATTTTGTAAACTAAGCTGATTTCGTAAATTATTTTGCGCAATCTGTGATTGTGACATTAAACCCGTAGATGGAAGTCTAATATTATTTGTGTTAAAGTTACCCATATCTCCCTGTCGTTCACTCAATTCACGTCCCAAAAAAGAACGAGTAGCAGTCTGTCCTCGCATTGCACCAATGTCACCACCATTGCGTATAAACTGACCCTTAAATATCGATTGCTGCATTGCTGTTAATTTATTCTGAAAGTCACGATTGACGTTGTTGGATGTGACATGTAATTTTTTTGCACTGCCAAGAGAACTTTTTGACATTTGTTCAGAATGAATCAATGAAGATTCCTCTTCGTCGTATGAATCAAAAGGGTTGTACAAATCTTCCATTATGTATATTGATGTATAAATATTTAAATGATATAATTGAACTGTTTCGTTGAAGGAATAATCTTGCCAGATATTCTTATTATTTGCAGTAGAATATTATATAAATATGTCTATATATTATATAAAGGATCGTGCTGCAAAGCAGAAATCTTGTATTGTTATAACTGAAACAGAAATGTACAGATATAGTAATTTTTAATACCACTGTACTGAAAATTTAACACGTATTTTATTGGCTCAACAAACATCTATTACTTATAATATACCTCAAAAATCTGTTTAATACTAACAGCATTTTAGAAAAGTTCAACTTGCAACAGAATAAAATTCTAATAAAATTCAATTTTATGACTACTGTAAATAATTTATAAACATTATATTCAATTTTTGCCACTTTTACAAAATTTGCAGTAAAATTACATTTTAATTCAGATATTAACATTAAGAAGTACTACATTATACTACACAGAAATCATTATTTAAAATGGTTTCTGATCAACAGAAATATTCTGGATTCATGAAAGCAGTATACCTTGGGCAATTATATGATCATTATTTAATTTAGAAAAAAAACAGCTTACAAATGATTTCATGTAGCCTTTTTTTCTTTTCTTATTTCTTCAACTGACTTAATTATTTTAGCTGAAGCTGAATTATATTCAATCCAACTAACTAAGCAGCAGCTTCAACGGTAAAAGGCGACTAGTTAGATAAGCTCCACGGATCCCAAGACCACAGATATAATTTAGGATGAGGAATATAAAACACGTCTCATCGTGAAATTCAAACTACATCCAACATTTTGGAAGAGGTTTTGAACAGTGTTTCTTTAATTATCGCTCAAAAAATGGCCACTGTTTACAAATAAAAGTAAATGTCAGCTAAATCTTCTGAAAATAACTGCAAACTACATCTGATCCGTCTCAAGAACCCTAATCATGACTAATTACAATCTAAACCCAAAATTATAACCCTAAACCATCTCTAACCCTAACTAAGTGAGATGCGAAACCGAATGGGAGCCAGCCCCAACTTTACTAGTTTTTAATTTTAAAGATATTTAATTATATAAAGTAAGACAAGAAATAAATTCTTTCTGTTACCAATTATTTATACATTATGTGTATTAATTAAATCTATTAAAATAAAAAATTCAATACTTATTTTTTTCCAAATCCAAAATAAATTTTAAAATTATTTTATTTTCACCATTTAAATAAATAAATAGCAAAATTATTCAATGTGCCCGGATGTAAAATTTAATTTAGGCCCTCGCAAAAATCTCCAAGTGAATCTTTCACATTCCATGTGAAGTTTTGTGTGATAATCTCTCAGACTTTCGCATGGCATCTCACATTCCGTGTGAATTCTCATGTGAGAGTCTTGCATAAAAATTGACCTTATAGGTACCTCCCCCTGTCTCATAATGAGACGGGTGAGGTATTTCTATCTCCCCCTGACTCATAGTGAGACAGGGGGAGGTAGACAATATCTCACGAAAGGGGTAAGGGATTAAAGATCCCTAGAAAGATAATATTTGACATGAATGTTTAGTGTTATAACTTTAATAAAAAATTCTACGGCATATTTTTCCTGACCCCTTCCAAATTTTTCCGGGAGCAATTAAAAAAAGCGATTAAATGCCGATATTTTAGAGCCATAGACAGATGTTAAACAAGCCGAATTTAGCTGTCACTTCTCAGTGGAATTGATCAATGGGTGGAACACTCAGCATGAACCTACATAAATTCAAAGTAAAAATTACATAAATCGTCACAATGAGAGGGGATTATAAGCCACTAACTTGAACTTTTGACATTACGCAAGTTATTTAGCTTCAATATGAGTTTATATCCCCCACAACCCCCCCTTGCCTACCCCCAATTGATATTGCACCCTCGTCCGATAAATTGGATAATAACGGAAAGGCGGAATATTTTGTAATTCCATCAGCTGTTTTTTGTTTACACGAAAATATTTTTATTGGCTAGATTTTATTTCATAAATATAACATTTTTTAATATCAATAAATAATCATAATAATTATGAAAATAATGCATTTTATTATTATTAAGCTAATATAATATAGCAATTTGTATAATATAACTTATTAATAACTAAATATAGTAACTTGTATAAGTCGAAGCACTTTAGTAGTGTTAAATGTTGATAATCTAAAATTTACGATGTAATGTTGATGTAAGATTTTAATTCGCTATCATGACTTCTAATATGAGGTCTCAGGTTATTCAGTTGTACAAGAACGTAAGTTGTATTAAGATATTGATACTCTTAGTGTGGGATATAGGGAAACAACGGAAATCAGTTAATCTCCAATATTTGTTAAGTGTACCAACGTAATATGACAACAATTTGTAATCTCTAAAGAAAGATTAATACTCTTTCTCGAAAATATGTAGACAAACGTTTGTAATTATAAACTTTCAGATTTATGAGAATGTTGTATTGTACAATATGTGTGGTCTACTGATTATTGATAACTAAATCACAAATCAAAACTGTTAAAGATTCTTAAAGTTCCATTGTAAAACACTTATTTTTAAGCTTAAACTGTTTCTCATTACTTTTCTTTTGATTAATGTTAAGTGCCGTTGTAATAATGTTATTTTTCAGCTCTATACAAAGTGATCAATTTCTTAAATTATTCATCAGTCAATCAGATTGATTGATTTTACGAATGATTGACTTATTCACTGTTGCATTCTTGTTTCTAGCTTCTTCATATGGGAAAGGACTATCCTAAAGGCTACGACTACTTCAGAGTGAAAATGAAGGCTGCATTTCTAAAAAACCGCGATGTCCAGGATCCGGAAATGATTCGAGTTCTTGTTGCTCGTGGAAAATATTTCATGAAGGAACTTGATGCTCTTTACAAGCTGCGTAAATATAGAGCGATGAAACAGCGTTATTACGATCCACCGGAATCAACGATTGAAACTGAAAAAAACAAAGATAAAAATGGATAGATGAAATACGTGTATTAAACATATTTATTAAAGAGATAATTTTATTAATTGTAAATTCAATGTCAACAGTGGCAGACAGTGGACTGAGTAGAAGATGTATAGTGGAGGAGGAGGGATGCATGCCCCCCGTAATTAATTAAGATATTTGGTTTTTTATCGTATGTTTATAGGAACAAAGTTTCACTATATTATATATGTTCAAGCGAGGTAGCTTAATTAATGGAGCTGCTAGTCATTTTGTCAGTTCTAAAAATAAAAAAATAAAACAAATTATTCAAAAAATGTTTAAGAAAATTTATTCTATTGCGAGTGTGTGTGTTTGTGATCCTAAATACCTCCCTGCAGTTCTTGACCGATTTCGATCAAACTTGATCAACCCATGCATCTTATCGAGAGTCACCTTATAAGCCATAAATCATGGACCTCGGTGACCTATAACAACTAACAATTGTTCTTAAATTGATCACAAATGACTTTCATTACTCCTTAACAACCATAGTACTGCCATAGAAAGCTAGGCCTACCACTATATAATTTCGTTCTCTTGATCTACAAGCTATAAAAAATTCGAGATAAAATTATAGTTTTTGGCTGAGTTATCAGTTATAATTGTATAAAAGCCTGCAGCTTGCATGAATTTAGTTAAAACAAATTATGTCAACTATTATTATTTGTATGGGGGGGGGGGGGGGGAGGACGATCGCCCCTATTGCCCCTCTTCTTTAGTGGTTCACTGATTTTCAAGAAGTTTCTTTGTGCGTATACAATTATGAAAAATAAATTTTACAAAAATAATCGTGATAGCTTAAATTAATTAAAATTAAAATTAAATTAGAATGCCTATACGCTAGGTTTGCCTAGCTTATGCTCGAGTCTCGAGCATAAATGATTTAATATTCTAATTTAAAAAGCAAAATAATTAGTCGGATAAATACTATCTGCATAGAGAAATGACACTAATTCTAAAATAATACTTATTCTAAAATAACACTAATTTTAAAATAATTGTAAAATAACACTAAATACTTATTCTAAAATAACTCTAAGATAACACTCATTCTAAAATAACACTTATTCTAAAATAATTCTAAAGTAAAACTAATTCTAAAATAATTCTAAGACAACATTTTTTGTTGCTAGACGCGAGAAAAAAAACGTGTCCGGTTGTTAGAGAAGCATTTTTCATTTTGTTGCTTTTTATTTATTTTTTATTAAAAATTAATTAAAATATAAATTATTTTTTATATATTAAGTAATTATTTAATTTATTAATACTAATTAAATAGATTGTAGTTGTTTTAACAATTAGAAATCTTTATTTATGTAAGTTTTTATATATTTAAATATATATTTACTAACTTAAAGTTAGTAAATATATTCTTTAACTATTTACAAGTATATAATAAAATATAATAATAAATAAATAATAACTAAGATAATAATAAATGTAATAATAATAATAGATTTTTAGATATTTTATTAATAATAAATTAATATTTTATAAATTATTTTCAGGATTGTTTAGGTGTAAAATTATTGTATTATTCCTTCTCTTATTATTCAATTTTTTGGACAATAATTCCAGTTGGTATTATCGCATAGGTATGTATTACATTTTGTGAATTATTTGAGCTATTGTATATTTTTCTAATTATAATTCTTTTTGTATTATTGCATTCACCATTTACGAGGACTTCGTTATAAATTACAATCGTTCCCATCGTTGTATGAAATTTTTAGATATTTTATTCGTTTTTATAATACTTGGTAGGTCTAATTAATATATTATTAAATTTTGATTTAAATATGCAATATGTAGTTTTACTTTAACAGCAGTCAAGATCAAGCAGTCAAGATCAGAGCTATTTATTTATATTTCTTTCCAGTTTAATGCATGGCTTACTTTGAATCCAATTTGCATCATGAAAGACAGTTTCAGTAAGTATTTTCAATTATAATTTTCAGTAAGTATTTTCTATTCTAATATTTAAAGAATGACTTTGTTTATAAAGGTACTATTAGATGTACATATTTGTTAGTATTATAGTTGGTTAGATCAAAATATAAACTGTAAATAAATTTACAGAGCTTTATTATATTATTATTTCAGTGATACTCTGCCTATACAGCTTCCAATGACTACACTACCATCAAGTCACCTCCCATACGACACTCGGGGGTCAAAGTTTACGCAGATGTCTCCCATTAAATCTCACAACCCCATCACCCCTCCCACCCCCTCAACTGCCTCCTCAATGAGCCAGTCCTCCCCTCGTCCCCAGTCATCGGACCGTCCCACTAGCGCTTTGGTGAGGGGTGTACAGATCGTAGAGTTGACAGATTGTAGAGTTAACCCATCACCCCTCGTTGTGGAAGAGTCTGAACTTCTTATGGAAGACTATTTGGCTCCTCGCAAACTGGTGAGGATAAGTGAGCGCGATTTGGTACGCATGATACATCAACAGAATGTTTTTCTGTCTTTAGATTGATAAATTGTGTTTTTTCTATGAAAATATTACAAATACACTAGGTTTAAAAGCGGTGTATTTGTAATATTTAAAAAAATATAAATTGTTTTTTTGGCAAAATTTTTATAATTACATAACTTAATCGAAACTCTAGTTATTCAATTTTAAAGATTTTAAATTTTTAAAGTAAAATAAAAATTCTATATGTTGTTTGTCTTTAATATTTTGACGGAAAACTATTAGAATATAATCTAAAAGTGAATTAACTAGTTGTATTGTCAATAAAAACTTCATATTATGAACAGTGAATAGTGTACCTGAACTTAGCCAAGAGAGGTGTTTTATTATCACTGAGCTATATTCTTGGCTGAGGAAGTTGCTGTCATCTGGAATTGAATCCAAGTCACTGACTTTAATGATTCTTTATTACTAAGCTATCTCTTGATTCTTGATTCTATGCAAATAACTAATACTGTAACCTGACTTTTGATTGGCTGTTGAGTTGTCTGACACTGTCTGGTAGAGGGCATTGGCCGGTGAAGATGACTTGCGACAGGTTAGCTTTCTTGAGATGAGGGTTGATACGAGAGAAACGAGTCTCGGAAACTTTGGTGCTCATCTGCCAAATCTTAGTCGACTTAAACTTTCCAACAGCATCATCGGATCTATGAGGTACCTTGGATGAAAGTTTCATTATCTTTTCATGGATTTCTTATTTTTAAATTAGTTGTCCTAATTTAAACTAATTTTTAGATTAGTTGTACAAGGTATCAACTAAAGTTCTTGTTATATATAAAAGGACTTGAATATTTAATATAATTTTTGAGTTGATGAGATAAACAAAGAATTGAAGTGAGTGCAGTAATCAGTGAAGAGTGTGTATCGAGTCACAATTCTAATCAATCTTTTGCAAGCGGAAAAATAAAATTCTCTATCACTTGCAAAACATTGTTGCTCTAAATGATATTATCTTGCCTTTGTTTTAAATCATTCTTGCAGGATCACTAGAGAATTTATTTTTCTCTGCTCATCTTTATTATCTACTTCTATATGTTTTATTGATTTATTTTCAATGATTTATATTTGACTGTATTAAGAGATCTAGGTTCTAGTCTGGGTAACTTAAGAACGCTATGGATGCCACGTTGCGGTGTGATGACACTAGACGGCGTGTCATCGATGTCGAGTCTCTGTGAACTCTATCTCGCTTTCAATGACATTTCTGACGTCAGTCCATGTAGCATGTTGTCTAATCTACAACTGCTAGATTTAGAGGGGTCAATTTCTAATTTCTCTCATTTGTTTTTGAATAATTTAAGAGACCGATCCCAAGTACTTTTTAGTAATCCCTGATAATGTTTTTATCTTTCGGTGTTGTATATGTTTTTATACCGAATTAGCCATGAATTAATTCGCAGATGATTTTATCAAAGTTTTTGTTTTTGTTGCAGTAATAACATTGACGATATATCACAAATTACATTTCTTGGTCTTTGTGAAAATCTCTCTTGTCTTACTCTAGATGGAAATCCTATCTGTGTCAGTTGTCAAACGTCTTTTGCAGACGTATGTTTCTAGCGATAATAATATTTCTTCCGTATTCTTATTTTGTATACGTTGTAATTATTAAGTCGAAACTTGTTGGTGAAGTGATAGAGAGTTTCTGATTCAAAATCGATTGATTCTGGGTTTGAGACTCTATGTTAGATCTAATTAAATTCTAATACAAAATGTTAAATAAATTGGATATTTTATATCTGTATATTTTATTATATTTTAATAAATAATCAATTAAAAAGAATTATCTATCCTATTGAAATAAATTGAATAGTCTACATTGCTTGGATAATTTTAATAATAAAAATAACTGACTTTTGAGTAACAATATCTTACCATTTATTTCTTTAATTGACCAAATGTTATAAATGGCTTCTATTTTCTACGCAGTCAGCTTACAATTACCGTGAGTCAGTCAGACAGGCTATCCCTCAACTGAAACTCTTAGACGACGAGCCAATCAGTGACAAGGAAGGGACCCAGCAGGGAGCTGGCTTAGGGGCTAGGGAGCAAAGGAAGGAATCTATAGAGAAATCATTGACTGATGGACTGACTGGATCAGTTTTTGATGAAGACTGGAGATTGATAAATGAACTGATGGCTGAGGGAGGGGGGGCTAGAGTGTCTGATGACAGCGTTGAAGTGCCGGGTAATGTGAAAGACTTTTTATTATTATCTTCATTAGGCGTTTAGTAAAACTGTGATTTAGTCATGCTTGACAATTGTATTTTTTGTTTGTTGCATCCTTTTGCAAAATAAATACGTAATAAATAGATCTAACTGTATTTTAACTTTTTTAACCAGTAAATGTATATAACCTACGAATGCAAATAAAATGCTGTTAATATTTGTATAACCCTCAAATGTGTATACCCTATGGGGTATAGAAACAGTCATCCGTTATTGTTTTACTCTTGAAATATTAATTCATATTTAATTTACTGCTGTATTCATTAAGTCTTTGATGAATCATCAGGTCGACCAGGCAGTGCTAGAGTTCAGACAGCTGGCTACAGGCCAGGCTCAGCTCTTAAGCCTTATACAGCTGCTGCTGGACTAAGACCTGGTTCACAGGCTGGCTCACAACCAGGGTCTGCTGTAGCTGCTGGCCTAAGATCTGGCTCACAGGGTAGCTCTCGACCAGGCTCTGCTGTAGCTGCTAGCCTAGGATCTGACTTATTTTGTTAGCTATTTTCTTTAATGTTAAATATTCGTCATTACTTCTATTATTTTATTTATTTTGTCATATTATTTTTTATTATTTTTTGTATTGTTTTTATTTATGCTGTGAATCAATAAATCTTCATAAGATGATTATGATGAAGAAAATAATTGTTGTTATTTAAATAAGTAAATAATTGTATGCAGGAATTGAAGTAAATTACATAAATTGAAGTTAATTAAAGAAATAGCTTTTATTTCTTTACATCTACTATTTCATAATATGCTGCCAATAATATTTCAAGTCAGCCAGATACATTGATTAAAAAATTCTTACATCTATTTAATCTCAATGCTGATTGGTTGATTTGTTGCCAGATGACCCGGATCCAACTTGTGATTTGACAACGGGTAATATTGTCTGCGGTAATCTATCCAGAGCGCTGAAAGACAGACAACGCGACTCGCAAGATATTGCGTTGAAACAGGCTACATGGACTATAGCACAGGTAGGCAGCCGCTGTATCTATTTTCTAAATGTTGTATCAGCACGAAAGCATGCATAAAAGCATCTTGTCTCTTCTATACTTGACTGCTGTAATTCTCTTCTTTATAATCTTCCTAATTCTTCCATTAATCACCTGCAGTGAGTTCAAAATTCTCTAGCTAGAGTTATTGTCCCAAATATTAAAAAGTGTCATCATATCTTCGTACTCTGAAACAATTACATCTTGGGTGGAGCATGTGTGGTCTTTCCTGATACTGACGGACGTCTGCGATATCGTCTCGACGGTTAAACAGACGTTAAACTTTTATTGATTGATTGATGCTTACTATAATAAATATAGATAAACATCGAAAGATATATAACTATGCGAGAGAAATAAACAATTCATATCAGTTTAGTTAGCTTACACAAGTCTTAATCAGTATCAAGATAATCAAAAGTATGTATAGCTAGGTCCTGTTTGTAGCAAGCCCTACCCCTTATTACTGATATTAATAAAATACTGATATTACTGTACTGATATTGATACAATTTATTTAGTTTTCAAAGAAAATACCGTTCAGTCAAAAAACAGACACGTACGATACACAGATTGAAAGTTCTCCAGAGATTGATAAACTAACAGAAGAACTTCACCAGTGGAAAGTTGATCATAAAAAGTAATTTATTTCTATATATTCTAACTGAATCAACTGCCATTTACTAAAGCTAGTGAATAGTTTAATTTAATTAGTTAAACTGCAGTCTATATACTATTAGTTAGTTAATGTTGGTTATGAAAATGGTCAGTTTTCTATATTTACCAAAAACGAGAGGATGGAAAAGATAGAGAGAAAAGAATGCAATTGAAAATTGATTTCTATGATAATGAAAAATAAGTAAATGATATTGACATGCTGCATATTTGCAAAATTCATCATAACTTTTAAACAAACCTCAATAAAATCATATTATTTAAATCAATTAATGTTAAATGCTAATAACTACCTATTCACTGCAGTAAATTGATCAGAATTTAGTATAATAGGTAGTTATTAGCATTTTAGCATTAATTAATTTGAATCATTTGATTTTATTGATGATTATTTCTACTTGTAGACATATATGATAAAGTACATTTAGTGATATTAATATTGTTTCTATCTTTTACCTATTTGCATACTTTATTTTTACATTTAAATAAGTTTTCTATTCATGCTTGTATAACATTTGTAAGCTGTACTGTCAAATACAAAATATACGATTGTAAACAGAATATAATTTTAGTGCTAAATGTTATTTTATAAATATTATTCGGGTTCATGTTTTGAATTCTATTTATTAGACGAATGGCTCAGATGGAGAGAAGTAGAAAAGCGAATGTTTTAAAGATTGATAGTGACAGAGCATTAGACTCAGACTCTGATGATTCTAGTGAAGAGCTTAATCATGATTCGTTGCAAGTAATCGAAACTAATCATTCAAGCGAATCAGGTATTAACTATCTTTATCTTTTTACTTTAATTTATAACTTAAATGTATTTAGAAATAGCAATAGTATTAATAATAATACTATTGCCACTAATAATAGTACTATTGCTGAGTTGTAGAATATTTTCCGTATAGTTGTTTTTTCTCGAATTGTAGCAGTTTTGAAGTGCAAAATTTTATATTATGAGTTTTTAGAAGAGAATTTAAATGTATAAAGTTGATCATGAAAATACAGAAATTTTATTCATAAATAGCTGAAGGACATGAAATAAGAAAATAAAGAAGAATTAAGTATAATATAGCATTGTATATTGACTGTACTCGTATTTAGTAAGCTGTTGTATTAACTCTAGTTGACAATCAAAAACGTTTAACAGAAAAAAATACATTATTGCAGTCAAATCTTATTGATTCAATCTGTGCTTAAAATTTCTACATTTTCTACTACGTTTTAAAATTAGTAATTTCATCTATGTTCATTTCACCATTTGTTTCATACTTTAGAACAAATCGGTAATGTCATATCAGCTAAAAACTTTCATCATAATTTTGATCGTAATGACGACTCATTCAATATGGCGGCGGGCATTAGGATGACTCGTCTTGAGTCAGGTGACCCTGACCTTTCTCTGTCACGATCACGTGATGAACTGAGAGAAGGAAAGAGTGGTGGGACGAATACAGGGCAGCCTACAAAGAGAGTCATTCCGAAGATATCAAAATCTGCCAAATCTAATCTTTTACGTGATGATATGAATAGTTTTAGGTTTGTCATATTTTTGTTTTTTTATTGTATTTCTTTAGTTTTTCTATAGAGTAGTAGAAAATATATTTATTTAAATTAATTAATATCATATTGTAATGATATAAATTTTGTGTTGATTCTTTTTGATTTAGGTCAAGTAAATGTAGTGTTTTATTTAATAGTTGAAGAGAGAATAAAAAAAATTGGTATATATTTGTGAAATACATGATAAAATATATGTTGAAATATATACAATAACATCAAAAAATAGTTAAATATTTAAACAAATAACATATAATCACTGTAAAAATATTTAATTTCTATATTCTACTCAGTGCTATACTAAAATATTTACTATTTCATTCATTTTGTAGATGTAATTATTGTTATATTTTATGAATTAAAAGGAAAATTTAATTTCTTTTGGGCATTTGTGAAATTCGATTGAACAGCGCTCTAACTACTTCTTTAACGAGCCTTGAAAAAATTACATAAAATGATGATAATGATGATGATGATCATCTTGCATATTTTACACCAGGCACAAAGCTGAAGGAGATGAATCTAATCAAGAACGAGTCAGTCCGCCATCTGTTAAACTATCTCCTCGTACTTTAACTAAACGCAGTTCTCTCGACTCAAAACTTTCCTCTCCTTCTTCTAATTTAATGTCCCCACGCCCCGCCCCTATCCCTCCCTCTCATCCTCCCTCCCTGTCACGGCGCAGGGTCCTACCTAATGTTCAACTTTTACCCTCAAAGTTCACCAAGTGATTACAGATCTATTTATTTGAATAGTTTATAGTTATTTTCATAGTTTTTATTAATTTTCTGGGTGCAATTTCTGCGCTAATTAGATGTGATGGTTTATTAGCAGTGTATATTTATTTCTACAGCGACCTCACAAATTTAGACACCCATCAAAATTGTTATCAAATCCCCAGCAGTTGTTCTTGCATCCAATGTTAGTTTTGTGTTATGCTATACTCTGCCTTGGATCATTAACTCTAACTAATATCCAGAAATAGTATTTTTGATAAAAAAATACTCGCTTGACAGTTTGATAAAAACTAAAAATTGATTCCTGATTTGGGTGGTGGTGTAGAATTATATATTAGCTCTCATTTAATACTGAATTCTACTCAAATTGCTCACGGATCAGATTGATTAGCAAATGGCATCATAAGTCGATAGAGAAATTTCAATAAATATTAGAGATTCTATAGTTTTATTTCCATTTTTAAATATTTAGTGCTGGATATCGGTTCACCAAGTAAACGAATATCCTCTGAGATAATTTTGTGCTTGATAATTATATTTGACTACTTAGCTCAAAATTTTTCAGCATATTTTTGCCACAAAAAAGCTATACACTACTGAAACATTTATTTAACACTAGTTTTTTTGTTCTTTTCGTTACTGACTCTATTTTATTCTGAATCACGGACTTATATGGTATTATTATACAAAGTGCTATTGCTTTATTTTTAATTGTTCAGTGATTACAGTATTATTATATCAAGTGCAGATAATTGTAATTTATAAATGTTTTGGATTATTTGTAACGTTATTGAATTTTAATATTTTTTGGTGCTTAATCATTTAAATATGTATGTATCTGTGATTTGTTGATTTCTATTTCAGCACATATAAACAAAGGAGCTGGTTATTTTAAATTCAGATAAATTGGATGCAAATTTAAGATGGAGATAAATTTAGCTAATTTATTAAATTAAATTTTCACCATGTCAATAATTGCTATTGATTTAACCAATAAATTAAATAGAGACTTCCATCAAAAGTTATTTTGTAAAACTGGGTCTTATTTAAACTTATTTTGTTACAATATTTGAAGAGTATTTGTTTATATAATTAAATATATCTCGACGACGAGTTGCTGGATCATTTAAGTTTATCAATAGTTTTTTTGAGACTTAATTGAATTTTTCTATGCATTTGAACGCTAAAACTTGTAAGCATGAAACTGTTTAAAATTGACTGCTGTATTATTTAACTGATAAAAATTGATTGATTTTAAAACTTAGATTTATTATTTAATTAAAATGAAATGAACTCTAATATTTTGATTTTTCTGTTGATATTCTTACACAAGGTAAGCGCAATACACCAACAGTTAAGCCTGCTGTAACTTTATTGTTAAACATTGAATTATCATATTTTAAAAATTATTTTCATTATTTTTCCATTATTATTCTCAGCTACACTTGATTGTCATATCTTAAATTATTTTTTGCAGTTAAGGCGGATTATCTCAAAATTTAATAACAGTATTTTTTCATTTTTTTTGTTTTATGAACTATTTATTAACTAGTTATAAATGAAAGTTATGTTGGCGTCAAATAGGATTCAAAAATATAAAATATAGTAAAATTAACTAACTTATAAAGTTAAATAAATTTCTTTATTTATGTTTTCGGCTATAAATTCTTTTAATAATTTTATGATTTCAATATTTTTGACAATTTTAAAGTTGAGTAATTAATCGATGTTGTTAAATACTATCTTTCGGCCCCAGTATTGCAATAATATCTGAAACCATGAATAGCTATCCAAAGTAAATGCTAGTCATACTTCCTTATGACGAATGAAACTGAATTTAGAAAATATACTAGCACATTTTATTTTGAAATCTTCAATATCACCCAAACCAATAAAAAAATTTATTGAAATTTTATTCAATGTTATTATACGAACGTTCGTAGCGTGTTGTTGGTTGGTTCGTTGAGTTTTTCATCGCGACGTTTTCATCATTGAATCTGTTTCGTCATAGAATATTCTGTTTCGTCATAGAATATTCTATTTCGTCACAGCGACGTAACATCGTCAAGTTGTCGTCACGTCGTATTCGTGTATACGTCGAATTCTATAGTTTAAATTATTGTCGAATGGACTTGGTTGATGTGATGCAATTTGTCGCGTTATCAGCTCGTATTTTATTTCATTGAATCAATTTGGACGGTTGGACGCGATTTTGATCACATTTCGATTAACATTACAATGCATCTGACTGCAATATAAAGTGAATTATATATAAAAAATTATAGAAAAAAAATTGATTTTTCTAAATAAAAATAATAATAAAAAAAGTTAAATATCTAAAAATTTTCGTTACTTGCTCTTGTCTCTAATTAGTTTATTTTCATTCCTTTCCTGTTTGATAGTATCATTCACCGGTTATATATATTCTAACATTCTTTAGCTCCATTACTGACATTGGCTATCAGCTCTTTTAATTTCATCCTGTGCCCGTGTGTACGCCCGTGGGACGAAGAGACACGGACAATGACGAATAAGATTTGTATGACGATCATTTTGTCTACGATTCTTTATATTCATTTTTTTCAATTTTGTTGATATTTTAATACCTCGGGATAAAATAGGTAGAATGTAAATAGTTGTATAACTTTGTAAATAAAAAAAAATCACTGCTACTTGTAATAATTGTCCCAGTTATGGTACATTATATACAACATGTACGTATTTTGTATATCATATATTTGTATTCGATATAGTGATTTGTTGTCCAATCGCCGACACACGCTAAAGTGACTAAAAAAGTAAATTATTAGTGACCTAATGTTTTGATATACGCGCTAAGTTAGATATCGTTAAAAGTTAGATATCGTTAAAAGTTAGATATCGTTAAAAGTTAGATATCGTTAAAAGTTAGATATCGTTAAAAGTTAGAT